>OMNM01003000.1:36057-78081 GCA_900302745.1 Parablennius parvicornis | reverse complement strand
CTCCCATGCACACATGCAGATAATGGTGCCTTTGTGAGTCTACTGACTCATACTCCTTTAGCTATAGATCTTCCTTTTCCTATCTTCAGGAGTGTACAAATAGTGAGTGTTTGTTTTAATGCAATTGGCCCCCTGTCTTCTCTCTCTGTGGGCTGTTTATCTGAACCTCTCAACTGTCCAGCTGTCACAACAGAGATCTCAATCTCCTTGACCCACACACGCTCCACTCACTCAGCCTTGTTATGCACATGTTTGTGTCTGGGAATCCGTATTTATGGCAAGTGTATGTGTATAAGAATTGACATAACAGAGATCTGGATCTGCGGTGACAGTGATCAAGTGGAGTGCAGCCAGGGAGAACATTTAGTCTGAGAAGAGGTTTGGCTTCGGTGAAAAGCAGAAGATCACAAACGCCTGTTTCTCTTCATCCACTCGGCAGGCTGCGGCGTCTACATCTCCCGCGCTCGCTGTCTTCTCTTTGGATAATAATTGTAAACAACATGATTTTGCTACCTGTCTCCGATGCTTCAAGGCAGCGCAAGTTTTCACAGCAGCGGTAGTTTCTCCAGGCAATGATTATCCCAACAAACATTCGTTTAGGTGCATGTTGATTCACAATTGTAGAAACTGAAAACTCTAGTGCTCCGCATGTGGTTTAAAGATGACAGTACATTTCAGAGCATCTGTGATACTGATACATGATTATTGGTCAGGTATCAGGCTGAATTAAGAGTTGAGGTCAGAGACTTCCTTCAGTAGCAGAGCACGACAATGGGCAGTCATTTTGAAAATCAAAATCATTGTCAGATAATTCTCTTTTACTTCTGTGAAAAAAAAAAACACAACATTTGTTTTGTTACTGTGGATCAAAAACAGCCTCCAATACATGTGGTACATGTGCTGCCTTGATTTATCTCTCAATACTCCCATCTGTCATCTGTCTGAATGCCTGGGAAAAGTCTCCAATGTTGCATATCCTCTTGTAAAGATACATTTATTTGTTTCTAATCATATAGATATCATAGATCTGAAATGCTGCAACACACTTTGATAATCCGCATGCAATAGCAGATGTTAGAAAACACCAGAGGGCTACATTTAATGGTCTAGTCATGCCGCTGTTGCCGCTTTCATCATCTTGAGTAGTTGTGCGTGTAGCCTTCAGTGACTTATTGAATCGTTGAAACCATTTTAAATTGATGACTACAGGCCACTACATTGTTAAGTAGCAGCTTGCCCAGTATGAGCAACACATAGCACAGAGTGCAAAAATCAATGTCACTCTGCATTTAATTTTTCTCTGGTACATAGTTAGTCTGTACTTTTTTTTTTAAATGCGGTGACGACTTGAGAAGAAGGAAAACAACACCTTTCCTGCGGTAGTGGTTACCATGCTGGGATTAATTGCCTCTGATAGGCCTGTTGAGAGTCTTTGGTTCCTCATCCCAGTCAGGCCGGTGGCTGTTTTTTGTAAGAAGATGTGTGTGTCCGCCACTCTCAGACAGGCTCTGGCATCAGAGGACCAACAGTCGTCCCTCTGCTTAGTGCAGCCGCGGCCAGTCCAGATCCTGCTCCCTCCATTGATGGCAGCAAGTTAGCAATGGACCCCCGTGTGCACTCTGATGCCCCAACGGCTTGCCAGCTTGCTGAAACAAAGCCTTTTGTAGGGCCACTAAATCCAACAGATGGAGAAATGGACAGTAAATGAAAGTAGAGTGAAAGGGGAATAAAGGAATTTAGTGGAGCATGTTTGTGGGTAGGCATTTAGGCTACTCCTTTGGGAAGTCTAACACCCTTACAATGCAACACTGGCAGAACTTAAATGTTTTCTTGTTGACACACTGCAAGAGCGGCTTTTGGGCCCCTGTGTGAGCGGAGAAGGCAGTCTGCTCACGAGGGCTCTCCAGGGCCTGGGAAGTCTTTATTAAGATGTTAATAGAACTGCCTTCATGACACATTTTCATGGGACAGGATCCCTCGCCTCTGCCATTCTGCAGTGCCTCAATCTACCCGCCACAATCATTCGCCTCTCTCCTTCACACAACAGCCTGTTTTTTTCATTCAGCCCCATCTCCACGTTCTCCCCCTCCCTGCCCGGGCCACTCTTACTCTTTATCTGATCTCTGCTGTCACAAGCCATCCCATATTCACCACGTGTAACAAAATTATGTGATGCTTGTGATAAGGGCAGAAAATCCTGTCACGGGGACGTACAATAACAAGCGTGTGATTTGTATTCTCTAAACTATAGTTAATTTACACAAAACTACCTGTACCCCTCACCCTCGGTAGCCTCCATCATCTAAACCTGGATGTCACCCTGTGCAGCTTGATCAAACACCAGCCAAGAGAGAGACAAGAGAAAGCTGGAGCTTTACATACAAATACCCCGACTTAACTTCATTGTCATGAAAGGCGTTTGAAAGTATCGCCTCCACCATTTTTCCTCTTTTCACTTTCATTTGAATATAAGTCAGTTTAGCCTGGCACCATCAATAATCAATTAGCTGGTGTCATGGGAGGATGTGCGTTTTTGTTTGGTGGAAACTCGACAATAAGTGAGCAACAAAAGGGAGCGGGAGAGAGGGGGGGACTGGGAGGGGGCCTGTGTTAGACGCCAAGGGGCAGCTGTCAGGAACAGATGACTCTGTGTGTGTGTGTGTGTGTGTGTGTGTGTGTGTGTGTGTGTGTGTGAGAGAGAGAGAGAGAGAGTCTAAGCTGGGACTGCTTGCATCACCTGACAAGTTGGTTCAATTTGTAAATAAATAAAATTATGGATTATCATTTTTGCTCTGTTAGAACAGTGGCCATACATTGAGTTGCTAAATCAACTCTGTGAAGCCTGATTCATGAAATTATTGCCAGAAACTTCTTCATTTTTTATGTGTTAAAAATTTACTTTCTTTTAAATTTTTTTCTAAAGTAATTTCAGATATTGCTAAGTATTTTCTATCTACTGAAATTAAACTAAACTAAACTAAACTAATAATAGATTTTCCATATTTATTGATCCTATTTCTAGGACGGAGTGGGCAGCAAAATAAGGGGGCTGATGGACGTCAAAGGTCATGCTCAGGGACCCACATTGGTGAAATCTCACTGAATCAAACCTGCAAACTTGTCCCTAATGTATCACACCACAAGGACAACCACCTATCGTGCAAAACCAATGTTAGTAGAGGAATTATCACTCAGTTGTAGTCACTTCATAGTCTTTATTTTTCATCATAATTGACCCGAAAAAAGCTTTTGTCCATTTTCAGGTGAAGATTTTATTATTTTTCACACAAGAAAGTGGAAGTTTTAGCCTGTGAAGAGGCACGAAATGGTTAAAATTGAATTCCAACCCAAAATAACCTGTTTACATTCTTTGAATAATCTCCCTTGAATTCATGATGGGACGACATTATGATAAATGAGGAACAACAGCCCAGGAAACATTCAGATGCAAACACACCCAGTTTGAGTTCATTGAGCTGCATGTTTACGGTTCAAATTTTCAGTTTGCTTCTCAGTTTTATTGTGAAAATGATACAAAAACACACCATTATGCGGCCGTAAATGTTGGAAATGGACTTATAGCAGAACTTAGTGGAATGACAACCAAAATAAAGACTGTAAATCGCACAGCTTCGCTGATTTTTACAGGCTGCTCTCTGAATCCCTGCCACTCTATTAACTTTTATAATGTACATTTGGTCGTCTCAGAAAGTTCATAAAATTCCCCGGTTTTCCTTCGCCTGACCTCGTATTTTCCTGGACTGCTGGTCTTCTCTTTTATCACAATGTACAAGAAAACATACCATGATTTCTATATAATTTTAGCCCTGGTCAAAGCTATGTTAGTAATTTATTGGCATCTTCTAATCTATAATTTACCCTCCGCTTTGTTTTGAAGCCGGAGTATTTGTTTCTGGTCAAATGTGTTCTGACCTGTGTTGATGGAGATAAATAACGTTGAAAAGTGATTGATGGTCACGTTACCTCACAGCGCAGCTCCGTGTTTGGTATTTCTTTGAAACTAGGGCAGGGTATAGGTCAGAGGAAACTATGGGGAGCGCAGGAAGAGCTATGGCTCAGTGCAGTATTTTCAGGTATTCCTCCAGCTGTGTCAACCAGTTTCTGCTTGTGGGCTAAAAAGACGAGAACTTGCATTTCATTCAGTCAGTTCGCAAGCACAAGATTGGCAGCATGGATCAAAAGTAGAGTATCGCTCAGCTCTAAAGGCTGTGTAAGTGTATTGTGTTCACATGAACCCTTCCATGCTACATTTCCTATGGGATTGATGCTTGTATTAACTTATAGTATGTATGGATCAATGGGGAAGCCTCCTAAAAATACTAATTTAAGCTCATTGGGACTCGTGCAGCTTGAATTGATGCTAAGAGGGTCAGGTTAGTAAAATCAGAGCATTATAAACAATAAAAACACAATTCCAAATGTTTTCTTTTGAGAATTATGTTATGAAAATGCTTGACATACTTCAATCTGAACAAAATAATCTGAAGCTATTTGTTGCAATTTCAACATTCCTAACAATGCCTTCTGGTGCAGAAGAAAGCATAACGTCCAACAAGCATGTTCTCCATTCGTTTCTAAGAATTTTGTTTCTTTTTTCTTTTTTTTTTTTTTACTTGACTTTGTTCTTTCTTACGCAAATCTGTTGAAATCTGTTGAGAGCTTTGAAATCCTTCCCCCTGAAGAGTTTTCCATCCATTCAAATGTTTGTAAAATGTTTCTCTGGCTGCAGGATTTCAGAAGCATGCATATTCTCACTAATTCACCCTCACAGTAAGACTTTGATGTTCATGCTAAGCAGCTTTCACTGCTGCATGTCTGATTTCAGTTTTTTTGAATACTGGTATTCGAAAACATTGTGACACTTGTTACCTTTATTTGAAAGCACCAGTTACTTCAGATCATGTTCGGTTTCACCCTCTGGAGATCCTGCTTTGGCCAACGGATGAATACACTTTAATATATCAGAGACAATTTACAGTCATGAAATATATACCTGCAGACTATAAAAACCTGATTTTAGGTTCAGAATATGTAACAAAGGCTTCCTTTACTCCACAGCTTTCAGGTAAGAGAGTCAAACTTTTATGACACTGACTTTTTGATTAACTGAAAATTGCACTTTTTTAAGTGGGCATTTTCAAAATGCACTGGTAGCAGTGCTGCACATCCACAATCTTTCTGCATGTGTGTGCCTAGATTGATAAAATTCAGACAGTTTATGCTGCTCAGTCTTGAATTCAACAGGGTTTTCAAAAAGAAAGTCTATAATTCCAATGACATCATGTGAAGATTATTCTTACATATAGCTGATATTGAGCAGGTCAATACCAGAGGTGTCAAACACATTTCAGTTCAGGGATGACATGCAACTCAATTCCATCTTGAACTGATCGGACCGGTAAAATAGTGTCATAATAACCTAGAACAGTAAACCCAATGTTTTTTTGGGGTGTTTTTGTGGTGCAGAGTATATGTAATGAAATTGTCTATATTCCTGCAAAACCAAACAATGACTTCCAAAAATGACTACAATCAATAATATTAATGAAACTTTCTGGTGCAAAGTACAAAGAAATGTCTAAAAAAAAAACCAGCAAAACAACTTTTGCATTGTGCATGTTTTTACAAACTCACCCTGACAGCATGGATTTGATAGGAAAGAGGTAGCTACCTTTAATGACCCACAGGCCTTATGTTTGACACTCCTCACCTAGAAAATAAAGCTTAAAACATTAACAGTTATGATTTTTATTGCCTATTGATCTGAGAGTTGTTAACAATCGTTAATTGTGGAAAAAAAAAAAAAAAAAAACACAACTAAATCCTCCATTCTTGCAACAAAAATCATGCACTCACCTGATAGCTGGGTGGGGGATTTTAAGAATCTCTTCTCTTAAATTATCTGTAACACATCAAGAGGCCTTGTCACTTCCAACCACGTCACTGTTAGTCAGGACAGAGGAATCTGTAGAAGTCAACACAAAACAATGTTGCCCTCAAAGAGAAATATTCTGTCAACACATAATATGTGTGCACTAAATCCCATGTGTGAAAACAGAGAACTGCTGAAGGTTTTTGGCAGCATAATCAGCAATAAAAACGTCATAACTATAGCCATCGCAAACCTGATAAAAGGGGTAAAATGGACAACACATGACTTCTTTTAATGCAAGCATCAAAACTTCAGTTTCCGTTCTCCCTACTGACCCCGAAAAAAGCTGAAGCTGATGAAAGAAGCCAGACCAGCTGTCTTCCGCTCCACTTTAATGTTTAAAACGCAAATATGTACCTCCTGTACACTCCAAAATGAAAAGATCATGTGAAACAGTGCTAATCCCGAAGGATGTTCGAACTTTTACTGACAGTTTCTCCTAAAAACCTCCACTGAGAATCATTATGGAAAATGATTGTCCCTAAAGAGTGCAGACATACTGGCTACAGAGAGACATGCATTCAAAATTGTTTTCCAGTTTCAAGAGAAGCTGTACCCCCACTGCAACACCATTAAACTTTATCTAGAATTTGGAATATAATCCGCATTTTGTTTAGTTTTGATAAACAGTGAGTCAGACAACCTTCTGCGGAGCTCAGTTTATGTGAGCTGACTCATCTCAGTAAATGGAAAAACACTTAAAGAGCAGGACAATTTCTCCTTACATCTCAATGCAATGATTTTAGGCTCTCCTTTTTTTTTGTTTGCATTCTGTTTGGTGTACATAGGTTGCAGGAGGCCGATAAAAAAAAAGTGGGATTGAATCACAGTCGTAAAAATGTCTCACTGTGTGATTTATAGGAACAGAGATCCTGTTCTCTTATGACGCCAACAAGCTGCACAGCTATTATTCTGAGGTGAAACAAGGCTCAAACACAAAAAAGAATCCCACTGTCTCCTGTTTAACCACTTTTCAGTTGTAATGTGCGGAATAGAAAATAATCTACAAGATTATTTCAATAGGAATGATGAAATACAGCGTGATTGCAAACTTCTAAGTTCTACCTCCAAGTGAAAAACAAAGGTCTCCTAAATAAATCACCCAGCCGTTAAAAAGTTATTATCTTTACCAGAGGCAAGAGTGAGTCCTTCCAGCTCTCTGACAGCTCTACATGCATGAGTGCTTTACCTCAGGAGAAATGTCATTTGCATGGCGGTATGTTACCTTCCACCTTCAGCTCAGGGATTTTGTTGAGTCTGTAAAAAAAAGAAAAAAAAAAGAAAAACCTGCATAAAATATGAACAGGGTTCCTAAAAATCTATGAAGTTGGAGTTCGGTTTTGACCTCAGTTGCTTGTTGTTTATCTCTTCCGACATGTTATTCACACTGAGGCTGCACGCAGCGGCAACGTGTGCATGTTAAATAGTCTCAGGCACACTTGTGTCCTAAAAAGACGCACCATGCTGCTTACACTTTCTGAACTTGCAGCAAAGCCCATATTTCTTTTCTGACAAAGACAAATCTACTTATCACGGTAATACTTATTATTCAATATGAAACGTTTACTTATTTCAGACACATTTATTGAATTTGCTTCTAGTTGGTCTTATAAACCGCATTTCCTCTAAGATACGGAAAAGCTTCCTGGGGTCATTAGGAATAATACCATTGCTGGACAACTTAAAAATATATGTACAATTTAGATGCATCAAGCATCTAATTTGCATTCAAATTTAATTAAAACATACAGTACAGTACATCGACATAACTGATGCTTTTTGTGCTGTGAACCCGAATGTACTGACCATACTTGCACAATATGAAATAAAGGAGCCGCACTAATGACAAAGCCAGTGATGGAAGATTCACAAACACTTGCAGACATCACTGCAGCGCTCTCCCAAGACAGCCTAAAATCACTGTCAGGAAAGAGTGGGAGGAAGGCCAAACATATTGGGTCCGCTATATCAACATCAAGAGAGCCAAGAGATAGAAAAATGGGGAACGTATTAGGTGTTTTACTGGGAAATGTATTTTGATGCAACTGTTTTGTAATCAATTACAAAGAGATGTACAAATGTACACAATGTGCAAAGGAAACCCAGCAAGATTAATGTCCTGCAGAGTTGCTGTGTATTGACCTTATCGACATTGGATGGAAGAAATAGTCAAACAAAGTCAAATAATTTATTCACTTGTATAACAGATCCCCCAAATGAAGCCAGGAAGCCCTTACAAACGTTTGTCACCACTTGCCTTGACACATCTTGATTTATAGGCCTTTTGGCTGGATTTCCTGGTGTGGAAAACATTGATGTGTTCAGCATGCCAGCACAGATTGAGGAATTCATTAACAGCATGTAGGTGTGGCTCTGCAACATTGGCCCGACTCAAGCTGTTTGGAAAATAGCTCATCTAAAATTACAGCCCATTTGACGAAAACACTCAAAAGTCAGACTCGAGAAAGCAATGACATTTTGATCTGTAACCTAACATCTTCTGAACTAGAAACGTGATATGACCTATATTCACAGGCCAGAGGGGCGTCATGCTTTTTGTCCTTCTGAAGGTATTTGCTATGTAGCCCCGAAAGAGTCAAGCACTGTTGTTATTGTCCATTTACTCACAGTGCACAAGAACTATTTACGACGGTTGTGGTGCACATACGCATAATCATAATTTCTGCCATCCACAAGAAGACAGAACCCAAGTGTTTCAGGAAACTTTTCCCCCGTTAAACCTGTTTACCCATTGCCTTGGTTCATTTCCTTGAAGTTGCGCCGTATGAAAACAGAGCCTTTTTACTGTTGGCCTCCGTGATTTGACTCAGTCCCTGTTTCTTCCTCCACACATCCATCCACTGCATAGCACAAAACTGTAACCTCACAGTTTATCTCAAGCAAACATTTAGCCAGCAGGCTACCTTTAATTAAGGCTTTGTTTACAAGTGATCAATTTTCTGGAAGAGGTTTTGTCATTTAGTTTTTTTGTTTTTTCCTCAGAATAGTGATGCGTACAGATGGTAACGTTTCGATCACAATCACTAAACACATACGTAGGAATTCAAGAAACATTAGAAATGCTGCCATTTGCATGTATGGCCACTAATTGATGGGATGTTTTCTTAAATGCAAACAGTAAGTTATTCATATTCAAATGGCTTTTAGCTGCTCTACCATACACTCAGTGTCTGGTGCATGTAAGAAATTTGATTCATTTGATGTCACAGTGAAGGGGAGTAAACGTAAACTTTGACTAAAAAAAAAAAAAAAATGCTGAAACAGTAAAAGCACATGTGCTGTGATCCCTGTTTGAAAGATGTTGCTCTCTGGAAGCCATTTCAAAAAAGAGCTGTTGTCGAAGCTATTGTGGTCACCATCAAACAAACATCTAAACAACCAACCAAAATACAACAAAAGTTTTATCTTTTTCTTTCTTAAAAATGTGGTGTAAACAGGACCTGATTGAGTCAAATTTCAAAGAGGCAGAACTTCAGGAGGGTCCAGAGGGAAAGCTATCCTCTGGCCCAAGGCTGCCTGGAGGGTGAGGA
Source organism: Parablennius parvicornis (assembly GCA_900302745.1). NCBI lineage: Eukaryota > Metazoa > Chordata > Actinopteri > Blenniiformes > Blenniidae > Parablennius > Parablennius parvicornis. Next base: position 68,577 of record OMNM01003000.1, on the reverse strand, counting down.
CTTTGTCAATCAAATCTCCTAAAATGTGTCAATTAAACCAACTCCTCACACACTAAATATTCAATCCTCTAGTCAAGGACTGATATTCTATATTATCATTATTAGACACGACCATAGAGAAATTATTTCAAAAATATTAACCTATTATTTAAGGAAGGTATCACCATTACTGTCTGATTTTCGAGACTGGATCCTTGTCACAATGACATTCTCCCCAAATGCTTGTTACACCAGTGTGGCCTATACAGTTTGATAGGTGGGGCGGGGCTATCCTTCTCAATGCAACATATGATATGCTTCACACTGGTGCTGCACACATTTATAATCGTGAATGGAAATAGCCTACATAAAAAAAACATTTCATTTGTGAATTAAATCTTGGGTAAGCCACTATAGCCTACAAGTAGTGTGTCTGGTAGTATTTTGATTATCTTTAAAATGAAAGGAAATTTAGTTATATATTAAAATAAATGTACAAAAACAAAACAACTTGACCTTTTTTAACCTTTAAGGTGACTTTAACATTCTCTCTAACCTTTATTTATGGTTTTAATATATTTACCAACCCCTAGTTTATGTAGCATTTATAAAAATTAAAGACAACTGAGTGATTTTGAAAAGCAGTCCAACAAAGTTTAAACATATTTGTAACTGGAAACGTCACGTCATTACAAACTGTGACACATTTTCTAGTTGATAAAATACTGAAATATGTTTTGATCAAAGTGTTACTTTGGGAAACTAGAGGAAATAAGATATGAGTTGTTTTGGAAAATTGTCTATAGAATGAATGATTGAATTTGTTCATTAGTATTAATTGTTTAATCAATTGTTTAAATAGATCATACATATCATTTGATTACACTGAGAGGGATTCACTCCAAAGTAACATGCAAATTCATAAAGAGCAGGGCCTATAAACTGCCATCCATCCATCCATCCATCATTCTTTCATGGTCAATAACAGGTCAAATAAAGAAAGACATGCAATCACACATTCAGTCACACATCATAATATAGAAACATAAATGAAACCAATAAGCTCCAAGACTGTGCAAACTGGATTCAGAAGTGATGTTCTGCTGATTCAACCTATTTTTGTGGTCGTTAAATGAGAGAAAAACAAATGTTGTTGTCTGGTCGGTTGTCACAGTTTTAAACTTCTTTAAAGATATAGATTAGTCCTTGTTGACCTACTTGAACCTCAACAATTATCTTCTTTCTACAAAGAGTAGGATCAAAGTCTCCCCACACTCAAAAACAGTTTGTCTTTTGTCACCTCGCTGGCCTGTTTGACCTCTGCTGTGCAGACTGATGAATGTGTAGTGGGTTTGACGGCAGGAGGGCTGTGTTGTCAGATCAATTTTGCCGGAGGGAAGAAAATCTGTGCATGCTTGTCTATGATCCCAGCTTCAAGCATGTCCACACAAATATGATTTCATAACATCACAACAGGGTTTCACAGCTGCTCCGCATACAAAATTAAACTTATATAACAAAGATGCATGTAAAAACACGAGGCTTCAACATACCCATATATCTACGGAAACTTGGCAAAACGAAAACATAAGATCTCTTATGGTAAATTTTGTGTTTAATCTATTTGCTTTACTGATGTATGTGGTAATGAACATACAGTAAAGTGCAAGTGAAATTGTGCTGGCTAGATTATATCTTTGCTACAACCGTGGTGGAAAGTCCAAATTTGAAAATGTGCACATCACAATGGACATCTGCAGGCTAAGAGAATAGCAGCAGATGTGAATTAAGAGGGGTCTATTTGTTTCACATGGGAACAAATAGATGGGCTATATAATACCCCACAGATTGGACTTTGACTGTGTTCACCTCAGATAATACACAGTGTGTGTAGTGATCACCACATCTCTCTCCATGTGATAATGTTCTTGTAATGTTTTTCATTATTTCTGTTCTTTTGGTTTTAGTTCTTGGAAAATTCAGCACATTCAGGGTGATATGCTGTGATGAAACATTGAAGTTGATGTACATGCTATGTTTATTACTGAATAACTATAAAAAGTTTTGTTTTTTTTTTTAAGGTTATTGGTTCCATTGTAATCCTTTTTTAATCGACAGGCAATTATGGGATGAGCAACTAAGCTGTGCATATGACTGTTTAACTGTGTAATAATGTAAAGAGACTTATTCTGTTTTTGATAGAAATGAAAAAAAGAAATAACTGTTCGTACTCATTTGTCAACTGGTGATAGCGCTGTTTTAGTGAGAATAGAAGCAATTAAAGCTGCAAGTAGCGTTGGTCGGGACCTTGGGCTCTGGCCTCTGTCATGTGCCTGTGCGTGTGTGTTAACATGGTGCCTGTCTTTGTCCATGCTTGACTGGTCTTGGCTCCAAGTGCCCATACTCATAAATTGGCAGAGTAATCTAGAATAGATCATTTTTATTTTAAGCTTTCTTTTCAACAAAGCAGAGACACAGTTGTATGTCAAATACTAAATTATATATTTTTGAGTTGACACATTAAGATCTATTGAACGATCTCATGCTTGACATAGGCTACTACTTTCAAAGTGGTTATGAATAATCCTTCACTAACTTTCTTAATGGACTTTCTGTTACTTGTTTTTACTGTAAATTAAATTGTAAACAAGTCACATTTATTCCTGTCCATCTTTTGCTGCAGTTCAGCTTGTCATATTATATCACACATTTCTGAGGAGACCTGAGGCCCCGTTTACTCTGCAATAGCCCGACTCCATGTAAACGGCCAGCAATAGAAAATTCTTAAAATGCTCAGGCTCAGTCTCGGGCTGCTGCGCATGCACATCATGGCCATAGTAAATAGCTCTTCTGCACATGCACGAGTAGATGGACAATAACAACGTTTGCCTGCAGAGTGTCATGACTCCCAGTCCATATTTTCATGGGACTTGATAGTTTTATAGTTGAGAGTTTTTTGTATATTATTCATTTTTATACTGTATTATTCTCTGCGTGGATGCGTATGGTTTGATTACCAAAACAAACAACAGCACCCACTAGTGGCCAACAATAAAACAACTTGACAACGACGTTGTTTTGAGTTTTTCTGTCATTTCCGTGTAAACTGACATGATTTTAGTGTAAATGGGAAAGTTTTCTGAAACAAAAACTGAAAAACAATGTAATGTCACTTTAGTGTATTCAGGGCCCGTGTCTTGAAATACAAAAACGGAATCTGAGGGATCTTTGATAGATGATGAGGAACGACTCAAAATGATCTCGATAGAAATGATTATTTATATGCATTAAATTCATGTTGAAAATCAACAACCCAATTATTTGTAATTTCTTCCAATCATTCCCAGTATATATCATGTTTCCCAAAACATCACATTGTTCCCATTATTATGTGCTACTTTGAATTTTGTTTTCCTGCAGTGGTGAGGAAACACTCTAAGTTAAGTTTCAGACCACTGTGCTGCGCTGCCACTGGCTGAGTGGGGAGGAAATAGCAGACTGGAAATTTGGCAAGTTAAAGTACAGGGAATCCCATCTACGTGGCTCCCGACTCCCAGAAACTAATGGAGGAGGGGAAGGGGGCAGGGGAGTGCGGTTGGCCGCACTGACTGATCGCGAAGGAATAGAGTGAAATATCGCCTTGCTTCTGTAACCAGCAGCACAAGCAAAACCCTAATACAGAGCAGATAATACAAAGTGATCGCAGTGCGACTGAAAACAAGTTCCAAGTACACAGAGTTCTGTATTTCTCATTATGCAACTTATCTTTTCATGAGAGCCTCGCTGACTGTAACATGTTTTTCCTCCATTAGCAAAGCTGCAGCACAGACTTTCTTTTGGACATCTCCAAGTCGACAGAGCAAACACTGGTGTCACTGTGTGACACAGAACTTCCTCCAAAATGCACGGGTTTTTCAGAAAAGCAGTTCCATTTTCAAAGTTATTGTTTTATCACTGACGGTTCAGCGTTGGTTTTGCAAAGAAAACACACCTTTCCTTAACACATTAATCTCTCTCCTTTTTCATCTTGTGGTTTTCTAGCAGTGAGAAGGTGAAACAGCAGTGTGGGACTGAACTTCTACTTTTAAAGCTCCCTTATTTCATTCTGCTGCTCAGCCATTTGTGGTACTTACACATATCCATATTCAGGAAGATTTATGTCTCCCTACAGAGAATATCTGAAAATTAGCCCCTTTAAACTTTGCAAGTCTTCGCTCTGTGCCTTTTCCCAGCTGTTCTGCCATGTCCAGGTCTCAAGAACATGCTCTTACCCGATTCCCTCTACTTTAAATGGTTGTCAGTGCCGATCTGACATATTTCAAATACAGTTCAAAGAGAGGATAAACCCTGTCTGATCATGCTGTAATGTTTAATTATACGCGTCCCTTCATTTCTTTGTGCTCGTTATTACGCCACGATGTGGAGTTGCAGAATTGAAAAAAGAAAAGAAACAACCCTTGCTATTAAATTAAAATCTGGAGACTTGCGAAATCAGCCTGTTCTCATGTTTGTGTCTGGAAATGGTTTGGAGAACCTGCACTGCCAAATTCAAGTGAAGTGAAGTAAAGAAGTGTATCGTGTCTTCAAACACCAAATACAGAGAAACTAAATATTACAGGCTTTCACTGAATTCATGCACTCAGTAAGTTTTTTCCCCAAAAAAACAAACATAAAATTTGCTTTGGACAATACTAATATATCAAAAATAAAATAAATTAAGTGCCAGTATAAACACATGCTGAAAGGCTGCACTCATATTGTTCTTTTCAGTTCGCTTGTTTTTTCTCAACTTATGCATTCACTAAGCTCACAGGACATAAACTCAAGCCTGTACACAGTCTTTTCCATAGGCTCTGCAATTTGAATCATATTTTCAGCCAAGAGTGTCAGAGTGTCAAGAGCCTCAGTGAACATCCACTATGTTATGACACCACAGTTCGGATTGTGCTCCAGAGGAAAGCGGAACGCTGATTTGAAAATTACACTCATCTCTCTAAACTCTGCTTCTGACATTTATGGCCGCATTGTTCTTGGACGCTCAGAGGTTGCCGTGGAAAACCTTCCCCTGCTGTTTCAAGATTGAAACAGACAAAGTTTTGAGAATGAAATTAGCTGTTGGATAGTGACTAATTGTGTCTGGTCTGCGTCCCTCGGATCAATCCTGTGTTGTTCACGCCAGGGCCTGTAGCAAGCCAGGCATCTGCATATGTTTAGATTGGCTCAGGCATTGAAAGGAGATTAATCTGAATGTGATATACAGCATTGAACATGAATAATTAGATGTTATCCTTCATCAGCACACTGATGTCAGGTTATAAATCAAAACAAGTACATTCAGTAATAAAAATCCTTCAAAAATACAAAGAAAATATGCCTTCCGTTGGTGTTTTCATATGTGCAGAAAAATAACAACAATCCACCATATTGGCTCTTTTGTCCAAGATTTTATTTTCCATGAAATCTGAACATTGCGGAATAATTTTTCATCCACCTGCTGTCTGGGAAACGGTTGCATGCCACTGATCCCTGTGGTGCTGTGGACCAGCCGTGGAGGCAACATCAAGCTGCAGCTGTTCTTTGAAACCTCCATAGCATTTTTTTCCTCTCCCTTTTTTTTTTTTTAAACTTAAGATACTAAATGCTAGTGCAACATCAAGACAATCTAATAGTATCACGGCCACAGTGACATCTTCAAAAGTTATTTATGACAGAAGAAAGTGAAGTTGGAAAGTGTGGTATGAGGGGAAAAAAAGATGAGCGGAAAAAGTGAATAATCTGTGGATGAAATTTCAGTGAAACAAGAAGTCTCTCCCACTTCTTCTTTTTTTACGGTAGCCTACCATGGAAACATTTGGGAATTAAGGAGTGAAAATGTGCTAAAATGACAAATGCTTTTATATCTGCATATTATGTAATGCCCTATAAATCATTTCACCTTCAAGGTGATGGTTTGTACAGCTTCTGCTGGAGCGAAGAAAATTCGAGTATTGGTCGGATAAAATCCTTCAGGATTTAGGTGTGTCCTTACTCAGAGAAGCGTGTCAAGCTCGGAAGAAACCATCATTAAAAACTGCACTTAACATCCATGCGTGGTGGGGGACGGGCTTGGTAAAGAGGTCAATAAAAAACAAGTAAGTAAATTGAAATTAGTGGAGATGCATGCAACACTCTCAACATCCCCAAACACGGATGGGGTTATGTGACAGAAAGAGAGAAATTGATAGGACTGATAAACAGACTGTGGTGAGGGATTCAAACCGGGGGGGGGGATACTGCCTTGAAAATGCAGCTTCTAATAAGGATTTATAATGACAATGCAGCACAATTTATTCTAGTAGTTTTTATTGTGGCCCCCTTGAGAAAATGAATGAGCCAACTCTAATACAACCCATGTGAAATAATAACTCTCCCGGACAATTTATTCCCAATTATTCTGCAGACCTATCGGGAAAACAGCCGATTGTAAGTGCAACAAAGTTGAGAGGAAACAAACATACTTAAAGACAAACACATAAAAAAAAAAAAAACCACAAGAAATGACACGACTTTTCTAATCGTCTCGTTGTTAACGCTCTCAGAACAATCTCCAGTTTGAGTCTGGTTGTGGACCTTTCTGTGTGGAGTTTGCATGTTCCTCCTGTGCCATGGATGGATGGATGGATGGATGGATGGATGGATGGATGGATGGATGGATGGATGGATGGATGGATTTCATTAAGGCATAATGTGATCTTTTCTTTGTTTAAATCAAACAAAATTCATTTGAATCCAACAAACAAAAAAATTAGAGATAAAAAAAATACATGTACCACAATCAAACTCAATGTTTGAAAATTTGCATCACATAAGCCTTTGTGTAGTTTGGTATCTGCGGACGGAAATAATCTTTCAGGTGTATCCACAAATAGTTAACGTCTGATTTGCTGCTGTTGTCTCACATGCAGCCGAGGACTTGCATTCGGACACAACTTTACTCCAAATATTTCTGAGCTGTTTGTTCTTGGACGATTATTCAGTGAATTATTGCTTCCAGGTGGCAGTCGTCCAGCAAACTTCCCATTTGGTGCTCATACTTCATCACCCTCTTATTTTATAACAATTACTTATTATTAGGATAAGTGTCTTCTTTTGTTGTGGAGGTGGCTGTCTTTTTTAAGGAACATTTTGGGAGATTCACAGTAATCACCCATCATTTATTTGTCGCATTTGAGGATATTATTTATTAAATATGTGCTTTTTATTGCCTTTCTTTGGAGTGAAATGTTTGGACTTGGACTAATTTCAAGCACAATGACTTACTACTGTAATTCTTACGAGAGAACATAGTGATTGCCTTAGAGGATGACTCATTTATTTAAAATGATATTAATCTATTTAGTGCAGTAGTGAAATAAAATAGTTTGAGAATGGAAAAGAAGTCCAGATAATTCCTGGGAGACATTCAGTGTTTATTGCCAAAGAAAGATGAGATAAACTTGTTTTTTTAAACTTGTGTGACCTCCAGAAGCCTGAAAGCTAATAATGCTTTCCAGCACATTTTATTTTACTATATTAGTAACAGGAACTGAAAATCATTATATGACACTAACTGTATAACAAAAGATGAATCGTTTTGTTTTGGTACAAGACACAAAGCCAGAAGGATATGTTTTGATGAACAAAGATGGCTGGTTTTCTCCATGATTAATGTAAGTAAAAATATTGGATATCACTATTACAATTATTGTTAAGAGTCTGGAGGAGGATGACATTGAAGTATATTAGATACAATACATAAGATACAGTATGAATTCTATAAAACACAATTGTACAACTCTAAATAAGGGATTCAATTGAATAATTAGCTTTTACTTTAGTCAGCTATAGATGTTGTGTCATTGTTGTTGAGTTGTTTAATTGAATTGAATTGAATGGAATTGATTTCAATTGTTTTGAATTGAATTGAAATGAAATGAAATGAAATGAAATGAAATTAATTCAATTCAATTCAATTCAATTCAATTCAATTCAATTTATTTGTGTAGTGCCAAATACCACACCGTCATTTCAAGGCACTTTTACAATGAAAAACTCAACAATTCAACTTGAGCAAGCAAAGGAGATGGAGGGAAGGACACACTCACAGGATGAAACCTGCACAACCAGACTCATATGAGGAAACTTTCTGCAGAACCAGACTCAGAGATGGAGAGTCTCTTCTGTTCCTAGTATATTTTGTCTGATCAGATTATGTTTAGCTGGCATCACTATAATAAATTTGACTGCCTGGCAGTGATCATATGAACCAAATGGGTTAGTATATTGAGTTTCTTGGTGTATTTTGCTCCTTTCTGGCAGTGTGATGTAACAGGAGTATTGTGATAATTAGATGGTCAATATTTATACACATATATGGAAATAAACTTCAATTATGAGCAGCCACGCTAAGTACTCTGGCCAAAATGTAGAATGTGAGAGTTGCTTACAAACTGAAGCCTGGTAATACGTTGAGTTGTGAGGTGATAATTTTTTAAAGGTGGTCAGAACAAACAACCTCATTCCATAGCTATTTTATCTTCAACAGCTTTCAACAGCGATCCAGAGCAAAGCTGAGTTTGATTGATGCAACATCTGTCTAAAATCTGTCGTTTATATCAATCCAATGTTGACGAGTGACTCTATAAACTCCTTTGCATGCGTCTTTTCAGCTGCCCAAACATGACATAATGCCTTGGCATGCACTGACAAACTAAATCCTGTCAGTCAATAGACATACTTGTAGGATTAGATAAAAAAAAAAACAAAAACAACAACTGACATTGTTATTATGGATAAATACTATGTTACTATATTGTATTCTAGAACCTGATAGGCTTGTTGTTAATAAACACCTTTTAAAATCATACCTCGTGAAGGTATTCAGACTTGGAATTGAACTAAAAACACATATAAACAATGAACACATTAAGAAAAAAGGGACATTTGTTGAAACCAAGAGCCGTATTCAAAGGTAGAAAAGATCATGTTGCTCTGACAATTCTTCCATTCAATTCAACCGTTATGTAACTCTCAAATCTGCTTCTTTTTGGTTGTATTCCACAAATAAAGGGGTAAAAAACAAAACAGTGACTGCACTCTATTGATCATGGATTAGTATTTGCTCAAATTTGATGATGATCATATAAATGTTATTTTTTTTATCTTGTAACAGCAAAGCTGAACCAGCAGTTTTCTGAGTGGGTGACGTGTCAATAAACGTCTTCAAAACTTCTTTAGGGTTACAAAAAGTAGCAAAAACAACAAAACGTTTCTTTAGATGTCTGGTTTAGGTAATGCATCAGAGAAACGTTGACGGTGACAATGTGAGATGGCCCAAAGGCTGGAAAGTTTCTGAAGGATAACAAGTAAGAAGCAAACAAGTAAACAAATAAGTGAGTAAGAAAGTTAATGAAGAGGTAAATACATAATTAAGTCATTAATTGTGTAAATAGGTGGCTACATAATCAGTGAGTAAGTAAGTTATCCATTAGAAAGGATTAGTAGGTAAGTAAGTAAAAGCATAAAAGAGTAAATGAGGAAGTTGGTGAATAAATAAATGAGAATGTATACAAAAACTAAGTGTTTAATGAGTAAATACTTGGGAACATAATCAATGAGAGAGGAGCTAGGTTAAATTGAGTAAATAAATGAGTAATAGAGAATTTAAATGGACAAATAAATTATCAGTAAATGAGATGCAATTAAATAAATCACTGACCAACTACTTGAGTAAATAAGCAAGTGAGTGAATGAGTGAATTAATACATTTGTAAGTGAGTCACTATTAAAACAAGTAAACACATGAACAGGATGAAAAATCTCCCTAAACTCTGGTGACCTGCTTCACTCCTGCAAGTCAAACAAGGTAAAGATGATTCCAGCTTCTCCTCTGCTCTGCTCACTAAATGTTTCCCGGTGCCTCCCACATTAATCGCTATACCCTGTCTATACATGATGGTGCCTTTTTGGAAAATATTCAAAGACTCGGCATACAGCCAGGGGGAGTCAAATCTGTGGATCTGAAGCTGCACCCAGCCGACGGCTCACTTTCCTTCACCTCCATCCGAGGTAATCTGTCCCGGGGAATTAGTGAAGTATGTTGATATGATTGATGTGAAGCAACTAGAACCAGACTGAAACCCTCCCTCACTACATACTGTTGTTGGTCAATAAGGGAACACTTCCAGAATACGTCACGGGATTGTATGTATTTCCATGCCTGCATAGTAATCTAATTATTTGATGACATTTATAAAACCATATCAGAACACTGAATATAACATTTTAAGGCAGTTTTTATATACAAGAGTTGATATTTGACACAGAATTTGAAGCCTTCTGTTCTAGTTTCATCATTAAAAGTAAATCCATTTTGATTCATTAGATATTGTGTTATATTCCTTCTTTTATATTCTAATTTCAAAGCCACATAGTGATGTGGCATCGCCTCTCTCTCCTGTTTGCTAGATTTGTGTGCGTGTGGTTTTTTTGGGTTTTTTTTTTCTGGGTCCTCAAGGATAACTGGTGACTCTAAATTTCTGTAGCATAACTCTTGTTTGGACAAAGCAGTATTGATAATAAACAGATGGAAAAACAATTCACATGGAAATCCTCTAAATATAAATGTACAAGTGGATAGAAATCCGTAACTGTTGTTTAGTAACACATATCAAAAACCGGTTTATATATTTTTTAACTGTTGTCACATTTCCAAGGTACATGCATTTGTGGGATTAGCAGTAGAGCTGGGCATGTGGGTGATACAATGCTGTTTGCAGAATGATATCTCTCTGAAAGAGCAGACGATTGACCTCTCCTCCACATACTTAAAAAAACATCACCTAAAATACCAATACGTCTTGTTTCTGCAGATTTGAATGATCCAATCCAAGAAATAATGATCAGCAGTATGATCAGAGCTTCTGCTCATGCCACAAATGTATGCTCCTTAAAATTGAAGCGTCACTAAAAATCAAGTTAAACCTGCACATAGTACATTTTGCAAATAGAAAATTTACAGTGAAGCACAACACCATGAGGAGAAGTGACTGCTCACTCAGCATAAATCTGCTGTACATGAATCTGTTGCCTGTTTGCTCACAGAGGAGCAGACAGCTGCACATTGGTGAAAAGCAGGAAAAAAAAGAAGAAAAAAACGCTCAGAGTATATCGGGTGAAACCCGAGTCTGCTGTTGGTGATATCAACAGCCCTATAAATGACTGAGAAATTGATTGGTAGATCGCGGCTGAATACGGCATGGAAAATCCCAAACCAAATGGAAAAGCAATGCGATCCTCCCTGCAGATGTTTTTCTCTATTCCCAGACAATGTTGTAAATGTATAAAATACTGCCTGCTGCGTGGTCTCGCTGTTGAACGTGTTCCCTCTGTGGCAACACTTACATGTTACTGACGGAGTTTGTTTAAATTGTTACCTAACTTCTGCGGGTGCACTTAACACGGTGACTGACATAAACATAGTGTTACTACTCAATGGGATTTAGGTGAAATTGTATGAATAGAACAGAAAGTTTCAGCAACTGACAGGTTAATATCATAATTACCTCCATACTGCCATATCACACCCTGCATTACAAACTGCATGTTGAGGTATGTAGATTTGACCAACACGGTCACGTGAGGTCATAAAAACAGAACGAAACACTACACTTGTAGTAAAAGTTGGAGGCAGTTTGATGTAACTTTCTCTGAGTGGAGCTGTTTTTAAATGAGTGTAAAAGCAAGTGAAGGGAACGTATTGCATGTGAAGATCTTTTCCAAAACCCAACACAGTTTCTTAGCTGTCCAAAATAAGACACTTTTTAAAACTCAAAACCATTATATTTTCTTTAAGCTTAATCAAGTAGTTTCAGCACAAAGTGCCGTATCACTGTGTTTATTGTATTACCGAGCCTTCCCCAGGTGACATTGTGTGAGAAGTGGGGTATATGTTCAAAAGGATGTCTGTCCATCACAGGCCTGACATGCATAGACCTAACACATACGATTTATGGTCGCCAATTATCTCACCAAGCATGTCTTTGAACTGTGGGAGGAAGCCGCTGAATATGGTGTAAACCCCTGCAGGGGAAAACACACAGGCTTTGCACAGAAACGCTGCAAATTGGAATCAACCAGTGACTTAAAAATGCCCAATAGCGTAATTATTCAAGACATTCTGAACGTAATAAAGAAGATAATGGTTAAAACATACATAAAAAGTATCATTTATTTGAAAATATATTAAAAAAAATGTAATTCAAAAGTGTCTGCAATACAGACAAAGGTAAGGTCACAAAGTAATCAGTGGGATAAAAATATGGCGGTGCATATAGATGAATACATCAAAAAGAAAAACAAGAGTGTACCACGAAAGTTATTTAGACGATGGGGTCATTGAAGCGACGGACAATGCTCGAGCTGAAAGCATCGTTTGTGGTGATAAAACGTGAATGAAAGTTTGAAACTAACATGAAGCAGCACCAGTCCACCAAACACCCTGAGAGAGGGCGAAGACTTAAGAGTTTAACCATAGAGAAACTGTATTTCCCATGTTATGAGGTTTATTCAACTTTTGTTTTATAATTGTACAGGGTGTGGTAGTTATGTACACACATCCATACCTATAGGCAAATCAGTCATTAATGAACTCCTATCACATATTTTTACATCAACTCTATGAATGGAATAATATTTAATTAAATGATAATGTGAGAAAAGTCTCCAATCAACTCTGGTTTTGCACTGTTACAACAACCATTTGGTTTTGATTAGCTCTACAGTGAAGTTTGTGAGAAATGTGCCAACTGAACTAATTATATTGTAAGACAACTACAATTTTGACAGGATACAACTTCCTGAAATAACCGCAATGCGAAAGCATGTGTACAGGAGTGTATCGAACCATCACACATTTTCACCACAAAATAGTAAAATATGTTTGTTTGCCAAGCAAACTATTCAACCTTAATACATTAATTTTTCTAAACTTGTTTCAAAGGTACTTTTCAGATCTCTACTGTGAAATCACTGAAAACAAACATGATCGTTACATCAGGCAGCATTGAGCCGGCTCTGAATTTTTTCGAACGAGAACTTGCAGACACACGAAAATTGCTTTCAAATTTCACTGCTCGTATTTTGGCACTTGATGAGCTTTTATCCGTTTCAGTTGATCCGAGAAGCAGCTGTAAACTGCAGTGGAAAGTTTTACATGAGCCAGCTGACACTGATGTTGAGCCTGACTCCAATGTCTTCACTCAACAGTTCACATGAAGTCAATGTAACCTCGGGGCTAAATATTTTATCTGACTGTACATTAACCTCTTTAGAGGTGCTTGTCTTTACCTATTTAACAGTTCCCCTGTCCATTTAGTAATATTGTACATAAATAAGATTACATCTATCAACAGCAAAAATTAAAATCTATTGCTCTAAAATTTTTTTCAATTTTATTTCAATTGACAAGATGTTCTAATTATTTCACTCCAAACTGATGATAGGAACACTACTCAAATAAGTTAAGAGTGGGCAAGAAAGGGAAGAAAAGACAGATGCAGATGCAGTTTTTGTCTCCTGCTCTCATCCATCTGCATCAAGTGGATTTATGTCTGTGTGCTTGTTGTTCTCTGTCTCTGTCCTATCGTTCGCTCTCCTCCTGTCCCCTAACCTCAACCAGAACTGCAGAAAGTCTCCTCCTCTGGGTCTGATTCCACAGAAGATTCGCCTCTTGAACCGAGACTTTGTACCCTGGGCCGATACCCAAAGACCCCTGTCGTCTTGAAAAAAAGACGACATTAACCTCATAGATGTATGTAGATTACAAGCAAAATTAAAATTACAAGCAGCATTAGTGAGGACCTCAGGCTCTGGCCTCTGGCCCGTTGGGGTCGGCCCAATCTTTTTTGGGTGAGAATCTTATTTTGAAAGTTAAATTGCAGACTTCTTGTTGGATTTAGGTCAGGGGTATTGGTGCGAGGTTTGTAGATGTTGATGAGACGAACACATGAGTTTTGGTTTGATCTCCCTGCGACATTTCTATGGGCCGTGGTGGCTATTTTAGTGTTTCTAGGTGGCGCTAGAGAGCATATTTGGGATTATTTAGCAGTCCCGATGAGCATGACAAGTTTGGTACGCTTTTGAGCATGTTTAGGGGGTCACATATGGGTTTGAGGGACCTCAAACCAGTGAGCAACCAGCCGGGCTGTAAAAAAAATTTTCTGTCTCTCTCACTCTCTCTCTCTCTCTCTCTCTCTCTCTGGAATAAGAAACAACTGAGAAAAAAAAATATTATATATAAAAAAATAATAAACCTTACAAATACAATAGGATCCTCTTGGCCTTCCCTTACGGCCCAAGGTCCCTAACTAACAATTGCTAGAAGATGGAAAAATATACATGTTCCACATATCTGCACGTGGTTTAAAGAGATGTTTACTATGTCTACTATGTCTGTGGAAAATATAAGCTACATAATCAGACTGAAATCACATTTCTTTTTTCTTCTTTTAAGTCTGGAGCCCTTTTATTGAATTTCTTTAAAATAACGCAATAAGAGGATGTGGGGGACAAATGCATGACACCTGAGCTGCGATTTTTTCTTGTTTTGTTTTTTGATTTGTAATTTAAAACTTTTTCAATCCCAAATATGAGCACTGTTTCTTGGTATGTGTTTTGAGTATTTTGGGTATTATATGAGAATCTATCAGGGTGGAGTTGTGGGAGCAGGTGTTTTTTAGGTCATAGTTTCAGTTGTGGATTAATTTACCAATTGTGTTCTAATTTTTAAGCAAAAATCAATACACAAAGGCCTATGGTTTGAAAAAAGCTATTGTAATTTAACTCTCATGGCCCACCATCAGAACTTTCAGGGTCCACCAGGCGGCTAACACTCTATGACTGCATCAGGAAAACTTCCAAAAATCACTGTCTGTGAACACAGTTCACCACAAATGAAACAGAAATTTAGCTTTTGTCCTGTTTCATGCAAGTAAGGAAAAAATATGGGAACCAAGTTCAGAAAAATCCAGTTTTCTCTGAGCCACAGCCAATTTAAAATGATCTGAAGCAAAATGGAAAACTGTTTTGTGGTCAGGTGAGTCACAGTTATTTTTGGAAACTGTGGAAGTTGTGTCATGTGCTCTGAAAAAAGAGAGATTGGAGAGATCAAGTAAAGTTGTTATGATGAAATCGAAAACCTCTGAAGGTGTGGTTAAAAGCAGATGATAGGACACTTACACATCTGGAGAGGCAATGCCAAAGCTGCAACACATATGGAGGTTTACAGGAACTCTTTCTTCAATTAGAAGAATCAGTTTGGAGTTGAACTGATCCTCATGGAGGCCACAATAAGAATAATTTTTGAGCAGCGGTGCCAAACATAAGGCCTGTTAGAGCCTGATATATAACAATGACCCAAATTGTTATAAAAGAAAATGTTATAAAACCCAGAAATGTAATAACATAACTGGTCGATAATGTGAGAAAAGTGCTGAGCCCTAAATGTAATAAAACATTTTTTTTAATGAAACCCAAAATGTAATAATTGGATAATTTTGTAAAAAGATTTGACAAGAATCTAAATGTGATGTTTAATGCTTATACATTATTTTTGCACTGGTGATAGGACAAACAGATTACAGATTATAGAAAACAGAAAACTATAAATAACTTGGGCAACAGCAATGTTTCATAAATACCATAAACTATATAAATATACGTTTTAAAAAATGATACAAACTTTTCTGATTCTTTCAGTGTATTTCAAATTGAAGCAGGTCAAGTTCAAGCTCAATCCATAATTCATTGACTCACTTTGTTGTTTAAAAAAATTATTATATTAGGAGAAAAAATATTTAGCCTGTCCCACAATGTAATATTGAAAATCTGTAAATCTTGGGATCAGCATCTTCTTGCAATATAAACAAGTTATTACATTTTGGGTTTTATTTCATTATATTTTATAATAATTTGGATCGTCGTTACATCTTGGCTGATTGTTCCATATCGGATTCTAACAAGGGCCAAATCGTGGGCCAAATCCGGCGGGCCAAACCAATACGCAAACTAATATTTCAAGGAAAATATTTGTAGTTTTTTTTAAAGCAATTTTCTTAAGAGTCGCAGAACACAACACTGAGACACAAGCCGAGATATTAGTTATGCTGCCTGAAATCTAGCCACCTCGTTGTGGTCAAACTAGCCTCAAAGCCATGCTGTCAAGATAAGTTTGTAAAAACTTGGATAATGCAACAGCTATAGGAGATGTTTTTGGGACATTTCACTGTTTTTTAAAAGGTTTCATTAAAATTAGCTTCATGTCGAGATTGTAGAAATTTTCCTGAGTAATTGTTTGATTTTTCATCACATATACTCTGCGCCACAACAAAACGTTTAAATTTAAAGGTTATTATGGCACTATTTTAGTGGTCCGACCAACTGAATATGAAGTTGGGCTGGTTTAAATGATGTCACACTCCATAAAACTCAACCTTTCCGGGACATTTACAGCTGTGTGAGGAAGAGGAGATGCTGCTTAATAGTAAACATGGCCTTTTCCAAACCTTTCCCACATGCAAAGCTGCTGTCAAATTTTAATGAGCTGATACATTTCCATGAAATGAATAAATGTCATATTTTTAACATAAGCTTTTTGGCTAATATATAGAAAATTATAGCTGCAAGTCATTTTCTGTTAAATGTTGTGTATGAAATGTAGAAAACCTGATATTCTTGACGCTTGAAAGGAGAGTTCTGGATTAGAACCTTTGTTTAATTTATATTTTACAGCCTCCTCTGTATGTTTCCAAAGCCGACTGCCAGGTTCACTCTGAAACTCAAGGATGAATCATTGTATCGGTTTAAAAAAACAAAAAGAAAAGGATGACTCATGACCCACAAATTTCTGTGTTTAATTTAAACACCTTTTACTTGAAAATAAAAAAAAAAATGCAGACATAATATTTAGGTCTTACATTTGATCTTTTCAGAAGCAATATTTACCATTTAAGAGCCCTCACAGGAACATAGAAATGATTCCAAACCACAATCTGGTCAGATTTTCAAACTGGCATTTTTTTTTTTTTTTTTGTTTCTCAATGAAAGCACTTTATTGGAAAGTAGAAAGTAGAGTATCTGTACTTGGATACATCACTCCAAATAATACATGCATAGACAAAATTTACATGAAAAATCAAACAACTCACAGCCGATAACAAAATAAAATAACAGTTAAAAGTGAGAAGACGTCTTCTTTTTTTTCAATCTTTTCATGCAGAGATTTAGAAACGCTCCTCAACAGCTTGTAAAAATCTCCCCAAATAAACCTTCACCTTTGACAAAGCCATAAAGAAGTTGAGAAATATTTTTATTGCTGATGTAATGGCTGGGAGTTTCTTGATGTTAATGCAGACCTGAGTGCTTGTGTCTTTAAAGTCATGCCAAAATGTTCATTTTCTACTGTTTACACAGACTGAACCTAAAGTATCCGTATATATGTACATTCAAAGCACCATTAAACTGTTTACGGGAATAGTTTTGGTGTGTTTACCTATAACATTAAAAATATCACTGGTGACACTGGTGTTTTTTTGTTGTTGTTGTTGTTTTTCTTAATCCCTGCATTGAAACATCATTTTGAAGCTCCGCGGTTGGTGTCTCTCTCCAACTTTACGAGTGAATCTGCTTGGGTTCACCTGAGATTCTCTCTTGTTGCCGAGCTGGTGAGAAAAATAAATAAATATCGAAACAGAAAAGATAGATGTTAGTCACATGGAATAAATCATCATCTCTCAGAGAGAGAGATTGGGACTGTGATGACGGAGGGAGTCATTAAATGCTGCATGAACAGCAGAAGCTGCAGGGGCAAGCAAATGATTGAGTGGCTGATGGGATCGGTTGACATTTGGAAAAATAAGAGATTCTTCTCTTCTTGCTGAGAGGTAGATGTGAAGATGAAACTGTGTTTAACAGCCAACAGCACTATTTGCAAAGACATGTGGGATAATTTTGGTCTTTTTTCAGTGTAATAATAATGATAATGTTTTTCCAGGCTTTATGCAGTTTGCTTTTTAAAGAAAATTGTCATAGTAGATGAAATAGTCATCATATTCATTTATTGAGAATACATCCTCTACCACACTCTCTTTATCATGATTGTAAAACTTTTACTATTTCATTACATTATTGGAAAATTATTACATTGTTGATTTTAATTTCAGAATGGCCAAACCTATCACGTTATTTGTGTTATTGTTATAGTCTGAGAGAGACTCTTTTATATTAATTAATTTCTTTTAAAATCTGACAAAGATTTGCCTTGCTGTCAGTGAAAAAACCCCAAAAAACACAACTATTTGATCAGTTCCCTTGTGGTGTCCTTCAGGCCTGTATAATCTCAAATCAGTAAAATGAAAATCTTGATTCTAACTGAACTTGACTCATTTTCCACTTAGCAACATTATCAACAGATTCAGCAGGGAGGTTTAGAGCAAAACTCCCCAAATTCTCAAACAATGCCCCCAAACACACCCACGATGACTCTGACATACATTGCAGCCAGATAAGGATATCAGATTATTGTCGCAGCAGACTAAAGCAGACAGCCTCATGCAGCACAGAGGCTGAGCTTGTTTTATTGGGGGAAAAAGAAGCAGGCTCTTTATTTAGACTTTCTAAATTACTTTTTTTTTTTTTTTTTTTTACCTGCAACTCGCCGGGAACGTCCACTCGTTCTGCTTCCTGCAGAGGCAAGAAAACAGAAGTCACACATTATTTGTAAGCTATTTTTCCTCAAGCTTTGTGGTACAAAATTATGAAACTCACGCTGGATCATTTTGGCAAGTCTGTCTGGGTCCATATTCGCTCCTCCTTGGATGGTTGAAAAGTCTGAAATATCGAGTCCTGATGGAAAGAGAAATATGAATATGAAATTAATATGACAGAGAAATATTCATCCATTGATATAATGCATGAATAACAAGAGCAATCAGGACTTCTGACGTTTGCCAAAGGTTGACCTGGACTGAAAAAAAAAAAAAGGTTTCAGGATCACCTCCAAAATGTAATAGAATCTTCCATTTCTATCTGTGGAGATAATTTCCACAGAATTTGTGCAGTAGCTTTGATGTAACCTTACTAACAGGCACACAAACAGACAGATAAATATATGTCATTGATTTTATTAAGTCCTTGACATAATAACATCACTAAACCTAAACATGCCATTATTATTTTTCCATTAAAGATCACTCTATTATATATATATATACACTTTGCAAGTCATTTTTGGATCATTAGTGTACATATTAAGTCTGATCAGGTGAGTTTCTAAGCATCTACTCCATTTATGATTGACATCCAGCTGCTCACTAATCAGAAACTGGATTTGGAGATGCATGGAATCAAAATAAAGCCATGCTTCTCTGAAAGATGGACACATGCTTGATGGGTGCAGACAAAGCCTCCTATCCATCTTATATGCTCAATATATGTGTTATTTGGTACGATTTCAAGGAGCTTGCAGATGAGTATGGTACGGTGTAATACCACAGATGACCTATGAGGGCAATGTAGTTTAACTCGTGTGACCATCAATAAGAAAACAAAGAAGAAACAAATGTACGCTTGGATACAAGCATATCTATGAGATTACCTCAGATGATTTGTGTGAATAGCTATACACGTCTTTACTAACGGTAAAAATGTAAGGCAACAAATGATCTCACCAGACCAAATTTTAAAAGACTACTAGGGACATGAACATTTATTTTTACAGTTTTTAACCAGTTTTAATATTGTCCTTCGTGAAAACAACAATGTGCACTGCCTTCTACTTGATGTATTGATGAACAAGGAGTAAGGAAGGAAGCATGTTTCAGCCTTTAACATTCAAAATGATTTGAATGTGGCACCACAACATGCTCATGAAGATTCACTTGATGCCAGAAGCAGCTGTCGTTGACGGTATTGTTTGATTTAGTTTTATTTAAATTATTGCATATTTCCTGAAGCGATAAGACCATTGAACTTGTGTTCTTTAACTCCCCAGATATATGCCACATAGACCAACTGTTCATTTGGACACCATTGCACTGGGTCACCTTTATCATAATACCATGTTCACTATCAAAAAGATTTTTATGTTAAATATCTTTCTACTGAGCCTTCAATGTATCAGTTTTAGGATTTCTATTTCTCTCTCTTTAATTTTTCTGTCCACGGGCTCATGTGACAGCATGTGGTGTAAAGTGTCCTTGCATCATTCATGAAATTCCTTTAATTGAGTGTTGAACGAGAAGTGAAGAAAATACAATTTTCAATCCACAAAAAGCACATGCTTTCTGATTCAAAATATTCCCCTTTTGATTCTATGCTTATAACATAATTATGTTGAGTTAACATGTTCATCCTGTCTATCCATGGGCCAGTTTGCTCTCATCACTTCAGTTTTTTTTTTCCACCAAGTCCAAGAAAATCTTAATTTGGTGACTCCTAATTGTCCCTGTGAATGTGAGGTTTAACAATATAAGATATTGTTGTCAATGGCTTATCCAATAGCAGTAAATTAAATCTGTTGACAGGATATTAGTAGTTAGAGGCTTTTACTTGAGAAGCTTCTGCAACTGAAGCACCCGAAACATTAATTGCTGTCTTGATGATGACATTTAGTACAATATTTGTGTTTGAGCTTTCTGTCTTAATAATTCATATAATATTATTTATTCCTTCTTTATCTGATTGTGGATGTATTTTCATTCTTTACACTTCATGATAACTGAATGTTTTGCATTTCGGCGTGGACAGAACAATTTCATAAGTCTTCAATGTACCTGTGTACTACACGGTGTTACTATGTGTGATAATACATTGTTTTGGTTAAAAAGTCAATATCACAGACCTTCCAGGGCGACGTTAGTAGTCTTGCTGCTCACTGAGTATTGTGGTCCTGTAAACAACAAAATGTATCATTTCTCTGAAGAATCCAAGTGATGATTAGATTTAAATACACTCATTTAGGATAAAACATTTTTACCTGAGACAACCCTGGTGACCTTGGTAATGGTGGGGTTGACTTCGATGACCCTGGTGACTTTGGTGATGGTGGGCTCCGACTGAATAACCGTCCTCACTTTGGTAACATCTAGAACAACAAAATATAAAGGCATTATTTTCAGGAAACTTACAATCAGATTTTCCTTTTGAAAACAGCTTTTATAACAAAACCAAACAATCAGACCCTCCTCTGGATCAGAAAGGTTGCTTTGATAAATATTGTGATTCATAATCAAGTCACTTAATAGCTTTAATAGCCCTACAAAGTTTGTTTCTTAAAAGAAAAAAAAAGCTTTATATGTGTTATATTAAATATAGAAAATCACATTTCTTTCCCAATATCCTGAAGACTGCCCAAAATTACTGACATTTCCTTGATATGTAACTGATGCATTGCAATGTAACCGATTCAATAAACAAATACTACGTTAGATGTAAGCTTTTAAAGTGTGACACTTTCCACAACCCTTTCCTCCATCTTTGAAAACCTGTGTTAGACTTAAATGATAAGGAATCACAAGATGATGATGACAGATGAAACAAAAAAAAGTCAAACACAACCATTTCAGGAGATTAGATAATGTAGTTTTACATGTTGATGCACCAATACAGAATTGATTTGAGAAAATGCGTAGCCTTAGCGTATTGTTCGCGTATGGAGTAAAAATTAGGCATATTGGCATTTATAAGTACTCGTATGAGTACTCGGTATCGGCAAGTAGCTAAAGGTTAGTATTCGTACTCATACTTGTACTCGTTCTTATAAAAGTGTCATCGGTGCATCCGAGTCCTGTGAATACCAAAGTTAATGCTACTTACTCATAAACGTAAGAGGGATTTCCTGATATCTGAATCCTGAAATGTACTGTGAAAAAAAAAAGTAGTAAACATATGATTTAAGCTTTTACACAAACACAATTTATAGTGTGACAGGAAGCAAAGAATGTGAATTATTAATATGTTTGGAAATGTTAATAGCTCCTGATGTCATAAGTGGACTGCTAATAACATGAATGTTTAACCACCACTTGGATGAGCAGCACAAATGCTGTTCAAGCAGGTTCCTGTCCTGTGCTTTATGTTGAGTTACATAAATTCTTTACTTGGCAGATACAGAAAAGACAATACTGAAATTACCCACAGTGAACCACAGCCAGCCTTTAGTAAACATGCAGCTCTAAAAACATAAAGGCAGTTCTTGATTTGCCACCTTGATTTGCATGTATGTGATGAACCTCTTCAGCAGCTTGAGCAGCTCCTGGCTTCCAACAGGGATATCTGTAAGGAAGTGCAGGGCGGTAACATTGTGGTTATGAAAACAGAACATAAAACATGTTGCTTGACAGATTTATGAAATAAATTGGGCAAAATAGCTTTGCCTGGATGAAAATGTTTTACCTCCAGGATACAGAACCTGGTTCACAACGTGCACAACTCCGTTTGTGGCCATGATGTCAGATTCAGGGACTTGGATCGAATTCACCTGCATTGTGTTGTTTGCCTGAGGGAGTTGATGTTAAAAAAACAATTACAGGCAAGAAATCAATGAAACATGTAGCATGAATAAACCTATTTAAAAAAAAAAACAGCTTTCAGATGTCACTGAATTTCAAAGCAAAAAATGCGACTAAATTAAACAAAAATGATTGATGGAAATTTTAAAATATTTTTTCCAGTGAATTACAAATACAAAATTGTTGCATAAATTTACGCTCAAGGATAAGAAAAAAACTTCAAAGGGTGCATCTAAAGATTGTTCCTATTAAATACATGCATACTACACATTTGGTCTTGCTGCACTAAATACCTACAAAGATCACTCTGAGGTTGCTGCTCTGCAGAGTCTTGAGGAGGTTGGTCACACCGCTCTCTAGACCTCCACCAATGAAGATACCTTTGTTGATGTGGTACAACAGGATGGTTCTGAGAACATTTATGTCACCTGAAATTAAGAATACAAATCAGACAAGCTCTTGAAATGATGCACGATGAAACAGGTTTGAGGTGGACTCACTCTTCAGCAGGTCTAAGTCGCTGTCACTCAGCCCAGCAAAGGCTTCATCGCTCGGGGCGAACAGAGTGAAGTCTCCCTCCTGTCGGAGCAGGTCAGTCAAGCCCGCAGTTTCCATCAGGGACAAAAAGATCCTGCGGTGCAGAGAAGAAAACAGTAACTTGCCTGTTATAGGAACCACTGAAGACACACTACAACAACAGCGCTTTCACATTCCCATATGTGCCATGTGGATTTAATGGACAGATACAGGGAGATGTGGTTTTAGTGCTATGCAGCATTTTAAGACCACAGTCCATTTTCATTAGCATTTCGCCCCCTTACACTTACTTGAACCCTCCGTTTTCGGTCAGAATCTCATACATCGCTTTATCTGCTGGTTTCAAAAAGGTCCTCATGAGATGCAGGGCCCCATTGCTTCCTTCCTTACTGCCTCTTATGAGGCAGGAATTCTCAATGCACACAGCCTGCAGACATCATTCACCAGACACAGTGGGATTGATGTTGAAGATATGAGGATTAATGATGAAAAAACAAGGATAATGTATATAGTGTGTGCCAGTGGCTCAATGCCATGATTCTTGGAACGTACCGAGCGATAAATGAAGACCCTTAGAGTTTTCCCTCCAATGGTCTCCAGACGCTGGCCGTTGTACAGCTGTCCCAGTCCAAATTTATCCTTCACGATGTGGCTCTCCAGGATAATCTTCAATAACCTCTGATCCATAGACATCACTTCATCTGCACAATGGAAGACGTTTGGGAATTTCCTGAACCATTGCAATTGTAGCTACAAAAGCTGCCCGCACATTAATATTCCATGATATACGAGATAGGCGAGAAACTTTACTTTCAGTCAGTCATATTACAGAAATTCCTCGTAGGACTTACTCAAAGCCCTCATTATATGCTTGCAATATTAACAAGTTGGAACAGTCAGACAATGAGAACATTACACTTTAATTTCTGAATGAAAATTTAAAGCCCCTTTTCCATTGAGTCAGTGCTGCTTTGGGCAATCACTCCCACTCAAGACTGTATGTCTTTGAAGATTAAAGAAAAGGATTATCCACAAATTAATTTGATTTTTCTTGCTAACCAAAAAAAAAAAAAAAGAAAAGAAAACACATCTGCTTCATTTAAATGAGGTAGAGGAGTGTCCTCGGAGAGTGTGAGTATTTGCTTTTACATGGCGTGAAGCAAATGCGGCGTACCAGTAAATCCCCAAAATCCCCAAAGCTCCATATAAGTACATTCACTTATGAGTCAGCAGGCGAGGAGGAGAAAAGTATTTCCTTTTATTCTAGACTTGGACCGAATCTGGACCAGTCAGTACCACCTGCTGAATGAAAAAACACAGGGGGGTGGGGGGACGGGGGTAGCAGGATATGACGGGCAGCATGTA
This sequence comes from Parablennius parvicornis, assembly GCA_900302745.1. Taxonomy (NCBI): domain Eukaryota; kingdom Metazoa; phylum Chordata; class Actinopteri; order Blenniiformes; family Blenniidae; genus Parablennius; species Parablennius parvicornis. Next base: position 44,113 of record OMNM01003000.1, on the reverse strand, counting down.
ACTTACCATTGAAGGCCCCGTTGAGAGGAGCCAGCAGAGTGTAATCAGCGTCTCCTCTCATTTCTGCAGACAGACCCAGCTCGGACACCATGTCTCCGAAGGTCGCCTGGGATGGTCCCATCAGCTCCATTACCTGCTTAGCTACAGGGAGACAGGAAGATATAAATTACAGAAAAAAGTCAAGGCTTCGGAGAAGGTTTTCATTTATGAATGAGACATTGGGAGTCTAACCCGAGTCCGGCATGAGCACATCGTCAATAAGGTGGATGACGCCGTTAGTGGTAACAATGTCCTTCTTGATGACCATCTTGATGCCATTAACTGTCAAACTGTCGCCATCGCAGCCGATGTCAATGTTGCTGCCCTCCAGGGTCTGGTAAGAGGTGCCACCCATGATGGCCTCGGAGCACTGGACTGAGTCCAGGAGGTGGTAGTTCACAAGAGCTAAAAAAAAAAGAAGAACAAAAAAAGAAACAATCAAGTTTTGTTGAAGTTGCGTAGGTCGATGCTTATTTGAAGCTTTGGCAGTTTTATGTTCTTTCTTGTGTTCGACTGCAGCTGGGGAAATAATACCCAGGAAACCTGCAGGTCCTTTGGGTCCCTGAAGGCCTTGAGAAAAAAAAAAAAATTTCTCTGTTTAACTTTATGTGAAATAGCTCTCATCTTACATCACAGAGTAAGCTATGGGCAAATAAAAATGCTGAGATTTGTTGCCAATTTGATCAGCTTGCTCACTGAAGCAGCTGCTTCCTGCATTTCAGTGCTACAAATCTCTGCCATTTGTCAAGACCCCACATTCATCGTGAAATTGGGGGATTGATTTGCAATTGCGATTTTAGCTACTTTGATCAGATATTAGTGGACTATGTCTAAATCACTATTAAAATAAACAAAACTATGGAATGAAAGAAGTGTCTTTCTTTCTATAACTTGTAAATATATATGTTTGACTTGAAATTACAGCATTTTGTGAGAATTATTATTTTAGAGTACAACTTTGTTATTCAAATGTATCACCATGGCATCATCTGTTTTGAATTGAAAGAAGCTGACCATATAAAAAAACAGAAAGAAAAGAAACCCTTTATGGAAGACTTGGAGAAGCAAACACACTGCCAGCAACCACTACATTTCTTTTTTCCGACCCATTCAGCAATAAATACAAGTATGGTCCTGCTACAGCTAATTTAAAACCTCCTCAAAGAGTAAGCCCTGAAGCCATCGTCTGGTTTACCTTGGAGAACTTCCTTGTCGCTCAGAAGTCTTTCCAGAACGTCGCTGCCCAGCTTGTCGAAGGCGTCGTTGGTGGGGGCAAAGAGGGTGTAATGGCCTGGCTGACCCAGTTTCTCCAGCAGTCCAGCATTTTGGACGATATCCTGAAGGGTGGTTCATTTTGTAAACAGTTATCAGCAATCAAATAGAGGAAACATTTCAAGGAGGCAATTGCACTACCTGCTTATTACCACTGCTAATACACTGTGGATGAATGATGCTCAAATGTACTAACAAACCTGGTCAGTGATAAGTTATATGTAGATTCTTATGATACTTCACTTATATTTATTTTAAAATTCTTAATCTTCTATATCAATTTGGGTTTCTTCCTTTTTTGATTTAAAGAGTGTTTTAATTACTTTGTTTTTAACTAAACACTATGATAAATGTCGAATCTCGATCTTCCATTGCTGTCAGTCATAGGGATATTATTTTTTTTTTTTTTTAAACTGCATGAATCCTCAAGAGTCTGAGTACTTTTGGCAACACTAAAATAAAGGAAGCTATCTAAAAGAGAATGCTGATAACAGCCCCCCCCCCTCCCGATATACAAATAATCCTTCCTCCCAAGAATTGATGTGCAATGACTCTCCAGTCTCTTAAATCAGATTAGTTTTATTCACTTTGCCATACCAGCAAAAGCTGCTAAAACTTTCTTTTAGTACAATCCTATTGCTTGCGTCTAGTTTCATGTTCTTTATGTCTTTGTATTTTCTGCTCTGTTACTGTAGGTACTTACCATCAGAGTTGTCAGGTCATCATTCATCTCAACGGTATCTTGGATGGTGCTTCCAGCAGCACTGATGACGCGGTCAATGACGTGCACAACTCCATTGGTGGCAACCTGGTTGCCATAGATGATCCTTGCACAGTTCACAGTCACCACCTGCAAATCGAACCAAGCTCAGTGTTTTACCCCTTCACGCGCAATACATGGGGACTGATATGACAGTGAGGGGCGAGACTCACCCCGTTGGGGTAGTGGTTAATCAGGAGGTTAAGGTCGTTGTACATGGACGTGGCAGTCAGTCCATTCCTCAGATCTTTGGTCAGGAGACGTTTGTTGACCATGTGATAATGAAGGGCATTGTACAGTTCAATGTTGACGTTGCTGACCAGAGCAGCCCTCACTTCCTGTAGGATTAGAGATAGAAGAAGTTACCACTTTAAATATTGACTCAGAAAAATTGGGAGATTTAGGAGTGGATGTTACAACTTCAAAGATTGACAGTTGGATCAGGTCAACTGGACTTGGTTTCAAAATGTTTCAAGAACCACAACCAAGCCAAGTTGACCTGATCCAAATCCTTTGAGTAGACTCTCACCTGGAATGATTAGAGTGCGCATAGACATTCTTGAAAGACAGAGAGATTTACGGGTGTTTATTTCTTTGTGACTCACCTCATCCAGCAGCTCCCAGGCCTCGTTGCTCGGGGCAAAGAAGGTGAAGGATCCGGGTCCCTCAATCTCAGGTCTGAGCTTGGAAATGTCGGCGTAATTTTGAGTAGAAGTGGCCTTCACGACTCCCAGACTTCCATACACGTGGTCAATCGGGGCAACTGTGAAAGAAATATACATCATTAAATATAAATCTGCTATTTTAGAAACAGGAATGTTTGGAACCACAATGTGGAGGCAACATGGTATCAGCATCTTCTTCTTGTTAATATCATCTGGTTTGAAAAATAGCTGCTGGGCAGTTGGAGGACGCGGCTGCACCTAACCTTTACACTTTATAGCAGACTGTACCTGCAGGACAACCACGCATGCCGTCCAGCTTCATGTAACCTGGGCAACACTCGTATAACACGGTCCTGTGGTTAAAGCACACAAAAGTACATACAATTAGAAAGAATATTGGTAGGAGTAATTCAACGCTGCTTTTAATAAAATGAGGATTTTTATTGGCTGCAAGGTGTTGAGATCATCAATCAGTGAAGGATTGATGTTCACCCTGTTTCCAGGTCTGACTCATCATCTCCTGTGTTACCCAAAGGAACCACGTGAATCAACAGCTTGAGCCAAAACCAACGAAGCGGGTGCTTTGAGGCTTATTTGGCCATTACAGCAGTAGATTTATTTTACAGAGATCTCCTCTTTGAAGATAAACAATTAGTTTAGACCCTTCTAGACATTCGAGAAAACCTCAAAAGCATGAAAATGTTGGACTTCGGCTAATTGTAGCTGTTAGGAAATGTTGGTTCACACAAGAAACAGGGTTTGATGGAGTGCATGGAAACAGATGAGCTCATCTGAAAAATCATATTTCATTTACTTTTTAAAAAGAAAAGGATCCTTTTGATTTATGTTCAGATAATTTAGACACAAATGAGAACTGTTTGCTAGTGGAGACAAGTGCGAAGCCTTGTCTATGGAGCCTCGGACACCGATGCCCGAGGAAGATAGTAAAATTCAAAGAGCAGCTGGGAGATATAAACATGACTTGAGTCAGCAGGAATGAACATGTTGGAAGTACAGCATTGTCTCCAATCCTGGGAAAACCAGACATTTCTAAATGTACTTTTTACTGAAAAATGAGGTATTTAGCAATAATAAAAAAAAAAAAAAAAAAAGAAAAAGAAAATGCCCACATTGTAGCTATTAGGCATAAACAATGCCATATGTGTGGTGTGTTGGCTTGGGACTTCATCAGGGTATATTAACCATTTTTATTGTTCGAAGAAGTTTAACAAGGAAGCTGCTTTGTTTCCCATTTTCAGCTCATCGTGGAAAAAATAACCATGAAAAAGAGTAGGAACACAATGAGGAGCTTGGTTACTGTCAAAAGACACACTGTAACAAGTAATACATTTAGTTTTCATGTTATTAAAGAAGGGCTTAAATTTAGCTTTCCCCTGTTAAATCTGCCTACCTGGAAAGGCTCATTCATGTGCCATTTGTAGTTTAAATAAAAAAAAACCTAGAAATATTGTGAAGCTTTTATGCACACATAATTTTTTTTCTGTGCAAGACTGGGGAAAAATATTCCAAAATTACAGCCAATTGTATCTGAATGGCTATAAATTATGAGCAGTCGATGAAAGGCTCTTCATAAAGAGACAAGACATCCACAATGTGTGGGGCTTTTTTTTCCTCCGTGCAGACACCGATGCCTCTGGGTCATGGCTATAGCCGGCGGCCGCTATAACATCTGTATTTGAATCAAGGTTGAATGGAGTTACAGGAACTTGGATGAGATCACACACAAGCCCCACTGGGGCAGAGTCAGCAAAAAAAAGAAAAGTTTTACATTGCGTTCCCACACTGAGGGATTATGTCTGGCCGTGGATTCGGAAAATTTTGACATGTCAGCATCTCCACAAAAGTACCATTCATATAGGATTGACATTAACGCTGTTGGAATCTGTACTGGATGTCTGGCTTTATTCCAGCTCAACACGTCACCGGTGGGCAGAAATCTGTTTGCACGACAATTACAGCAGGGAATACACTCTCCGGCGCTGGAGATACACTCTGGCAGACAACATTGTCAAACCTGCACCGACTGCCACAAGTAGAATTGCTGATGTCTTTTGTGGACTATATGAGGCGCTGCGGAATTTTTAGCTGTACTCCGTCAGGTCCATTTAGTTTTTTGTTGTCATGTTTGATCTAAATTCAACATGCTAATTAACTGGCTCAATACACTGAATGTAAAAATGCAACAATCATTTGCTGTTAAAAACAGCTGGCAGAGTGTTGTGAAGATAGAATAAAATGTTGGTGATATTGCTTCTGGGAAACATCTGAGGAGTTGAATGACACTTTTTGTTTGGGAAGTTATTATCAGCCATGTTATAGTGCTAAAGTGTTGAGAAGACACCGAAAACTAGGTTAAACTTGTATTTAATGAGACTAACGAGCCTCAAAACAAAAAAAGGAAGTTAAGATTCATTTAAAAAAGTAATCCCAATTGGCCATCACTGCTCCAAGTAATCCGCCTCGACTTCACATAACCATTGCAGGTTTTCAAATAACTAGAATATGCTTGTTAAAATGTAAACTTTTTGCAGGGCATATTGTTGCAGGTTTAAATAAGTGCATTAGTTTATCAACTCAAAGCCAGCCGTCTTTTGATTAATTCCACACTTCCATGTTTAGACTCCAGCTGAAATAGATCAGACTCTTCGGCTGCTTTTTACATCATCACCATTGCCAAGTTCAGTGAGCATTCATCACACTGAGCTGAGCCTATTAGGAGGGCCAGAAGAGGATTCAGGGTGAACCGTGTGGGAGCTGCATCTACACATGTATGCTTTTTTTTTTTTTTTAATGTATGCTTGTGGTGTGTGAGAGAGGAAAGAGACTGCAGAGTTAGCACAGTATTGATTTGTGTTCAAAACTGCTGACAAAGGGTGAAGTTAGAGAAAAATCATGGTGTATTTGATTGAATAAGTGTAATACTTTTCCATTTATTATTACAGTCAACAATTCTTAGCCACAGTACATCCTCAAGTCAGCGGTTCACCACTGTGGCACCCAACAATGTCCAGGCTTCTGGGGTTATGAAAACCACAGCGTATGTTTGATTGGAGCAAATGGGTCTGCTGAGAGTACAAAGAGTTTAGAGCGACATCCATAAATGTGTTTTTCATTTTCAGGGATGGTTTAATCCAAAGTGAGATAACAGATGTCTATCTCTGTGGAAAATTTCCATCACAGTCAAACAAAGAAGCAGAGGAAAAGAAAGTTTAAGACGAAAGTACGCTTTTTAGAAATACTTGAAAGCAATGCTCAGGTTAAACATTTCAGTTGTATTTGCGTGAAACAAGATGATAGAGCGTGTCTCCTCTAGATACACAAAACAGCACTTACGCTTTCTTTCCACAGATGGCTCCTTGGTACCAGTTACGACAAGTGCTAAAGTACTTCTTCTTGGTCCCCATGACTTGTTGGAGTGCACAGACATTGGGTCTGATGAGAATTTATCGTCAAAAAAAGGGAAAAAAATTAATTAATCACCAAAATAAATCGATAACATGAAACACCACATGTGAATTATGTGAGAAAAAGCTTTGCTATTTGAGACATCACACTGACAAGCAGATTAAATTTTAAATATTGTTAAATATACATTTCTTTACCTGCTGTGCACAAATACTTTTTTTCTCTTAAGCCATCATTCACACAAAAATAAAGAAGGAACACATCAAATTTTTTTTCTATGCATGATTAAAAAAAGCAATACTCAAATTATTTAGTAATATTGATAAGCTTACCCTTCTTTTCTTGCCCTGATGCGACTGTGATTAACTATTTTATCGTAAGCTGAGGAGTCAGCATTGTCAAATGTGGAGAGCACAAAAAGTGCAAAGGTAGATAGAAAAAAGAGCTTCATCCTTGATCCTTTAGCAAGCCCCTCCAGACCCAGAGTAACAGGAGCAGGCTCCAGCAGCACTTTATATACCACAAGGCTCACCCTCCACTCTGGTAGGATGGCAACTTTCCTCAACTGTATGGACCACCCAGACCCTGTCAAAACTCACATTTCTGCACACAGAGAATTCTTCAGCTTCACTGCTATTTTAAACCGTAATATTTGGGAGCTGTTGTTGCTTTGTTTTTTTTGTTAGTTTAAAGTGCTTTATGAACATCCTCAGTCCTATGGTGTAAAGTGGCAAGAATGTTTTTAATGCATTCACCTTGAAATATAGACTTTTAAAACAATAAAAAAAAAACTATTTTTAAACTATCTCAAAAATGTCTTAATTTTTTTCAGCAAAACACAATTTCTTGTTACTGACTGAAGAACAGATGATTGCAGAGCAGCTATAACATGCAGAATATGATTAAATCTTCAATAGTTCAATGCTTCAAATAGGATTTTTTTCATGCATAACTAACCAATCTTCTTTTTTGTTCTCCAAAAGCAGTAAAATTGATTGACACTTTAATAAATGGAGCAGATGCAACAAGTGGAATGCAGATTTCAGCTTGTCTATAAAAGTGTCATTTATTTGGACAGCAAAAAAAACATTGCATAACCTGTCTGAACAACTGCCAGAGGTCTCAGTGCACACGACTTTTAGAAAGCAGTTTGCGCCACCTCGTGGCCGAAAGGAGTGCGAGCGGGGAGGACCATACAACTGGGATATACTGTAATAATAATTAACAGAACTCATTTAATTCTTTTTAAATTTTTTTATTTTATTTGATGTTGAATTGATGTTTGCAGCTCCAAATCCACAAAGTATGCATTCACTTCTCAATATCTAATATTTTTTTCTATTATCAAAAAACATGAGCCTGATCCTATCAACTGTTATCTAGTCTAAATGACTCAAACTCCCAAGAGGAAACATGACACAGACACCTGTACCGTTGACAGTATCTTTAGCACAACCTAACAGAAACCAGATGCCAGATTTCATTCACAAACTGAATCCCAGAACAATAAAATGGAAATGACAATAAAAAACTTAGTGATGAAATTAACACGTCAGACGTACAAAGAGTTTGCTCCTCTGTGTTTTTGTTCTGTTAAATTATAGTCCTCCTCTAATAGTCGTGCCATGGTTTGATAAAAGAAGAAGAAGATGGTAATATATGTGAAGTTGGTACTCACAGCACACTCAAAAGACTTTACCAACCAGCCTGTAACATGGTACTGAAGCTCCCAACTGCAGCCAGATGTTCCAGATGTGGTAAGGATTTGGTGCTGGATTTGGAGGTTTGTTAATTCCTGAAATGATATAAAAGCACACACACACACACACACACACATAATTGGCCTCTAATTGTAGAGAAGACCACTTTAAAAGTAGCATGATGGATTTTGTAA
>OMNM01003000.1:22912-36037 GCA_900302745.1 Parablennius parvicornis | reverse complement strand
TTTACCAACCAGCCTGTAACATGGTACTGAAGCTCCCAACTGCAGCCAGATGTTCCAGATGTGGTAAGGATTTGGTGCTGGATTTGGAGGTTTGTTAATTCCTGAAATGATATAAAAGCACACACACACACACACACACACACACACACAACACAACATAACACTGCACAGCAATGCAGATGTTAGACTGTGGCCTGTGCATTTTATGTTTAATGCAAAAAAAAAATTGTAAATTACCCATCCATCAAAAAGATGAAACAATCAAGGCTGCTTGCATTTTAAAAGACGTTATTTTAGTAGTTAAATTCAGATTGAATGTACAAAAATTGCATTACAATAACTTGTGTTTTTGTAAACTGCTAGATTACCAGTGTGAGTCTGCACTGAGAAATCATCGTCACTCACTGCAGTGATAATAATTGAATGCAGCATGACTTTTACACTGTGATCAGTCACTGTCTGACTCACGCACGTGCACACGCACGCAGAGCATGTGCCCTGAAGAATATAGGAATAAAGCAAGCATCTTTGATCCAAAGTACGGCCTCTCCTCTTTGTGTGTTGTTACTAAGCTCCTTTTCAAGTGGAAATGAAGGGAAGAAATCCAACGGCAATCTGAAGTGAATGAGCTTTTCAGATAAAAGTACAAAGACCAAAACAGTCTGTTGATTGAGTTCTAAAGATAGCGTGGCTGCTATGGCAACAGAAACTGACTTTAGGTTCATTCAGCACACAAGGTTGACTGCAAGTGTAAAGTTACATATTTGTGCAAATACTGATTTTACACGCCGAAGTTAAAACTGCCTGACAGGGGTAAGACAAACAGGTGCCGTCTTGTAATACAGGGGAGCCAAAAATATGACCCACAGTCAAAAACTGGCCTCCTCGGAGTTTCGACGTCTGACATAATCAGTGGCATTCACATGGTCGTACTATGAACCCTCAGTGTAAATAATTTGATAGTGATTTGATTTGCAGTAATCCACTAAGCATTGAGCCCCTTATTACACTCTTTAGACAGGTTTGGAATATCTCAGCTTTAAGCAAGACGACTGAGCATCTTCCACCCCCACTTCACCGTTTTCTTTCATGGTCACTCTTCAGTAGAGAGTGCTTGACGCCTGATTGGAAGCTAATTTTTTTATTTTTTCCTCCGGCCGCAGAATCACTGAGTGCTGGAAATGAGACAATCAGTGGCAAGTATTAGATTCCCAGAATGTTAAAGCTCTCAAATGACCTGATGGTCTAAATGCAGCAGTTCAGATCAGCAGCATCCATTTCAGACATTTTAAGCCCTTCGTAGTACAAACTAGGTTCAAAAGCAATAATTACATGTAAGAGGCTCATTCATGTTATAATACTGGACCATGTCAGCAGCACTTCAGTCCTTCATCAATGTGGCGCTAAATGATAGAATTTCACTTGGACAGGGGTCTTAAACTCAACTTTGGGACAGCAGCAATGCTTGAGCAGTACAAAAAAAACACATTTATTTCTCAAAATGTGCAGGTTTTATTTCAAATATTGTTATATAAAAAGAAATAAGAAACTACAAACAGTAGGGGCAGATCTTCTTTCTCATCCCTAAATATCTAATTATAGCCCGTCCTTGGTGGCGAGACATGTCACAGCATACATGCATTACATTGATGTGTTATATTATTTTTATGCATTACTTTTTGACTGCCAATGCAAATTTTATTTTAATTAAAGAACCTCAATTTGTTCTGCTTTTTCCCCACTTACCCAATTGGATCATCAATGAAATTGCAAAGAAATTATTTGTATTGTGTAAGCACCAGTGTAAACACCCTGATGTAACACTTTCTAACAGTCGAGGACTCGACAAGGTGACACCAGTGAAAAAGCAACAGTCTATCTTGAATGCTTTTCAACAAATTTATAGAGTCACTTCAAATAAACATGTTCTCTTTAAGCACAAAGAACGTACCGGAAGTGAATCGAAACTGTGGCCCAAATACCCAAACGGGGCAACCTCTACCGTTGCACTTCTAGTACTCATTATAGCATGATTTATAATCCACATAAACAAAGTTTTTTTTCATATTAAAAAAGTACACATTGCACTTAAGAGATGTACTTATAAACTTATCTTATTCACTTGCTGATTTGTTACAAGACAAAAAAAACTGACATCCTGTTGAGAAACCCAACCAAAAAGGTAAAGGTTGTTTATCAGTAAGAACTGCAGGTGTGAGGAAGTATGTATAATTCATACGGGAGTCAGTTTACACCTAACTCTGCAGGAAGGACATGAATAATGTCTCAAATTAGCATTTATTCTGCAAATAAGTACTGAAAGCGAGCCCTCAGTACTCCCTCTCAGCTCCAGGTCACGCGAATCAACAGAAATGGGAGCATGTTGACATGAGCTGTGCAACTGTTGCACTTTCCTTTCACAAGGACAAGCGTACAAAGTTAGAGGGAAAGTAAACTGTTTACCAAATTCTTGTCTCCAGCTTACAGGAGAAGGATCAAAGTGTTAAGCAAAAAGAGAGGCTGCGTTTATCTATCGGCTGAAAGGTTAAGTTAAAGGTCACCGCGAACCTCTCTGAAGTTAAAGGAAAGTAACATTTGTGTTGGAAATGAAAAGAAGAAAAGCCTCATAAATTTAAATAAGCATGATCTTTTATTTAATCACAGCATATTCTCAATATATTTGCCAACGGCACAGTGGTAACACATTTCCCAGAGCTTTTTAAGCCTTCAAATTCAAGCAGCTAATACAAGCACATCGCTGAAGGAGAAGTCTTGTTCAAACAGCACAATGCATTAAGGTAGTCTATCATAGCAAAAAAAAAAAAGAAGAAGAAGAAGAAATTAAGTAACTTTTTCTTTCAGTTTTTGCACAATGGCAACTTAAATACACTTAAAAACGTATCAGTTTGCTCCTCAACTCTAAAATACAACCAATTAAGGCCCCGTTTATATGAAGTTTCAAGTGAAAGAGGAATCGCTTTTGTGTTATCATTTCAGAAAAGTTTAGCTTTTGAAAATGATGTTCATTTACAGGGAAACGGCGGACACGCTGAAAACAATGCAGTTATCATGTTGGACTATGAGTTTGTGCTGTTGTTTGTTTTTGTAATGAAACCACACACACATGCGCACAGAGAGCATCACACTATGAACATTAACAATGGGAGCACACACACATTTGTATGGACAGACAACGAAGCTAGACTACGAATATGGTGACTTTCTGTTTTTTCAAAAGTTTTATTTTCAGAGGCTCTGAGCGCCGTTGTCGTGTAGACGGACACCAAAAACGCAAGGAAGGTTTTGTCATTTCACTTGAAGACATTGTAGTGTAAACTGAACCTTAGTCCTCAGTTAGCTCAGGTATGAAATACAATATGTAGGTATATTCTGAGTGTGAATGACCATGGTCATTGGTCCCTGCATAATTAGTGCTATGGTCATTTTATAAGAATTCTTCTTTTTTTTTTTTTTTTTGTCTTAAGATGCAGATACAGAATTTTTGCCCTACAATAGTTAAAGGTAGAAGAGTAGAGCAAAGGCAGAAGGTAAAAAATAACTGAAAATATAAAATTATTGTTCACTTCCCTGAGCATCGAGTGGAGAGTTTGGCTGCAGATTTAATGTCATCCTTAACAATGGAATCACAGTGAGTTTGATCTAAACCAGGGGGGTCAATCACATTTTAGTTCAGGGCTCAATTAGAGCTTGAGTGAGCAGGACATGTTACAATAGAGCCATTATAACCTTTAAATCTAAACTTGTGCAGTATATGTGATGAAAATGACAATATTTTCACCATAATCAAAGCAATTAGTACAGAAAATGATTAAAATCTCAACATAATGTCCCACAACACTTGACTTCGAGGTGAATGCTAGTTTGCTCTTTTTAATGCCAGCATCACAGACATCTCTGCTCAGATCTCAGCATTGTGTTGTGTCTCTTACGCTTACGAAAACTGTAAAAAAAAAATCTAGTTTAGTCTTTGACATTTTCACAATGTGCTTGGCGGACTGGATTTGAGCCTCTTGCAGGTTAATTTTGGCCCACAGGCCTTATGTTTGACACCCCCTATCTGAAGAATTAATTGCTGGATAAATGACTGATGCCACAGAATTATATTACAATAAAAAAATTTTTTAAAAAAAAGCTTGAACAAATTAAATGATCAGTTATTATATTTTTTGGGCCTATTTTTCACGTCTTTGGCTTGAGCTTTGTGCTTTACCTCTTGAACGTCCTTCTCCACTTTCTGAAGGACTTCCACAATTACCTTCTCAGTGACAAGTTCCTTGAGGTTTTCTCCACTAGATACCGACGAGAAGCCCTCGACCGGCAACAGGTGTATATCCTCTTCTTTCACAGAGGGGCGTTTTCTCTGTGTCTGAAGAGATCCGGCGTCCAGAGTTCCTTTGGGTGGCTTATTTGGAGTATTTTCTGCGCTGGACAGAACGACTGAACCGTTGGCCATCCTCTGAGAGGACGCAGAGCCGGTGGAGCTGGCGGCTTCGCTCTGCATGGCGGGGGAAGATATCACATCAAAAACGTTCAGCTTCTGTTCGTCTGGGATTTTGGGGGAATATTTGAAGGGGTTTCCGGGGTACGCCAGGGGAGAGCAGGCAACTTTAGTGGAAGCTCTGCCATTAGGCCTTCTCATCATCCCCACAACTTCATAGCGGAAGCTGGAGATATCCTGCTTTAGCTCCTGTTAGGAAGTGAAAGATTTAAAAGCAGCTAGTTTTATGATAAAGAAAAAAAAATCTAAAGTACATGAAAACTACACTACCTTAAAGTTTTCTTCTTTCAACCCTTCCTCCGTCTTGGCATCTCGGATCATTGCTGCCACATATCTCTTCACAAGGTTCTTCAAAACTTCCTGAAAATACAGTTTGAAGACAAATGAATGCAATTCAAATCATTCTTAATTATCAACAATATGATATCATGGATGAGAAACACTACCTGATACTGGTGTTTCAATCGGACGTTGTCAGCTGCACGTCTCTGCAGTGAAAGACAAAAGATCCATTAAGAAAGATTTGCAATGTCAATGAATTGTTTTTAATGATTTATAAGGCCCTTTGTTCAAGATAAAGTTTGAAAATTAATACATTAAAATCATCAAGTACAAAAGTGTGCAACCTTTACAACAAGAGCCAGTTTTGCCCTAATCTATAACAAGGGTGTCAAACACATGTTAGTTCAGGGGTAACATACAGACCAATTTCATCATGCGTGAGCCAGACCGGTAAAATAGTGCAACACGGGATTGGAGACACTTGCGGGCCGGTTTTGGCCCCTGGGCCATATGTTTGACACCCCTGATTTAGCGCCTCAAAGAACTTGTAAAATGAAGATAACATATTTGTATAGATTTTGTTTTATTTATCAAAATAGTGATTTATGTTGCATTTAAAATTCAGAGACTACAACAACTAAAAAGAACAATTTTTAGACAATATTTAGCCACCTAAAACCATTCTGGATTTTTTTTTTTTTTACCTGTTGCAGTTGTTGTTGTTCTTTTATTTTCAATATTTTTAGCTATTGTAGCTTTCAGCTTTGTTACTTCTATGATTGTTCTAATGTGAAAAGCAAGTTCATTGGTTTAAACTTCATTTTCCAATATATTTTTTTCATATTTGGATTTATGTTATAAATTAGTTTGGTAACGCAACATTTACTAAAATGACTGAAAGTTGCTGGAAAAGAGATGTTTGGGTTATTTTAGTTGATAAGCTATTGAACTATTTGTCAAATGTAACAGTCAGACAAAACTATGATAACAGAACAGATCAGAACACCTTACCCCCAAGGTTTCGAATGTTTCAAGCCTTTTTAGGCTTTGTGTTTTAAACAAATGTCTCTTTATCCATCCAAAAAGATAATACGCTGACTTTGGACTCGGGATTATATTGAATGGAGATGGCAAAGTCCCCCCTTCTTCAAAATAGCTCATCCATAACTTGGTTCTTGCAAATTTCCACTCTTTATCTGCATGATCCTAAAAAGAAACACACACAACTTAGCGAAAACACAACAGAAAAATAAAAATGGTTCAGTGAAACTATTCATATAAAAATGGGTAACATTCATCACTCACAGCAATGTGCTGGTAGGAGTTGTTCATCATTGCAATTAGCATATTCAGAAGCACGACCAGCGAGATGATATTATAGGTACCAAACATGGTGGTGCCCACAAACTCGGTAAATTCATGGTCTGGCTCCACGTTGGTCACGTAGAGGGAAATCAGGCCAAATATAGACCAAAATAACGACTGCAGCGTCTCGAAGATCCTGAGAAGCAAACAGCCATACATCATGTTATGCAGTCTTGAGAACACTGAATCATTAATTATTAAACATGCTCATTTTTCGGGTTTATTTATTTAAGAGCTTGAACTTGCGTTGTGAAAGCGTTGTTTTGCGGATTACAGCGAATACCCTTGCAATTACCATCCCCTTTTGTTTCATAGTAAAAGTAGAGCTGGTTGAGGCCGTTGGCAAACGCTAACAGCACCAGACAGTAGATGAAGAGGAATTTGAGGATGTCCAGAAGCATGCGGCCCAGTGAAATCTGTAACGGTCCCAGGTGGGAGTTGGCAGTGAAAAGACAGATGAGGCGTAAAGAGCTGAAAATGTTGGCGATTGCAAACAACGCCTCCGCCACCAAAGTCGGGTGCCACATTTCCCAGTTGCTTCTCTGTTTGTATCCACTGTACTGTTGGAAAATAAGAACAATCGATCCACAAAGTCAAGAATCTTTCTGATATTGATTGTGTCAGACTTTGACATGCTCTACCTTTGTATAGGCCACAATCTTGAGAGAAATAGTTGCCAGATACAAGGAGTTCATGATGAAGTCCATGATGTTCCACCAATCGTCAATGTAGTCCTCGAAACCGCTGTCCCACATCTGTTTGATCTCAGTCCATATAAAGCCTAACACAACGAGAGGAAAAAACATCCCTGCATTGAGTATGAGATGACTATGCGACTGTTAGTCAAAACTTGTACTTCCTACGAATAAAGTTTCTGTAACTAGATACTTGGAAAATTAACTCTTATGGTGTTTTTATGTCTCTCTCTCTCAGTT
This sequence comes from Parablennius parvicornis, assembly GCA_900302745.1. Lineage (NCBI taxonomy): Eukaryota > Metazoa > Chordata > Actinopteri > Blenniiformes > Blenniidae > Parablennius > Parablennius parvicornis. Next base: position 28,936 of record OMNM01003000.1, on the reverse strand, counting down.
GTTGATGCTGTGACACGTAAGCTGATCAAATAGGAATCTATTAACGGATTGACTCAGATCCTGTTTACACAACAAAAATTCAAGTGAAAACATTGTTTTTGCATTTTTGTTACAGAAGAATTTCACCTGTATACATGGAAACACTGAAAATGATGTTTCCATGTTTAGCTACAAGTGGATGCTGTTGTGTTGTTTCTTTTTAGAATTAAATCACAGACAGAAAATAATACACTATAAATATATTTTTTTTAAATTGTGTTGTATTCTGAGTGATTCTCAACTATAAAAGTCCCAGGACAATATGGACTGTGAGTCATGACGCTTTGGAGACAAACATTGTTGTTACTGTCTATCTATTTGCGCATGTGCAGAAAAACTATTCACTACAGCCGTGGTGCAAGTGCACAGTAACACATTTCAGAACACAACAAAAGCTTTCAGTTTTCTCTTGAAAATGTTGTCGCGTAAACGAGACCTCATTCCCTTCATATATATATATATATATATATATATATATGACTGATTACCAAGCACCCAGGGCAGGATCATCCATTCCACCGTCGTGGGTGCTGGGCCCTGGAAGTCCGGGTTTGCGTAGGCAATGTGTTGAGACGCCAAGAAAAGCAAGAAGAGGAAGGTCAGGTACGATGCGGTGTGACAGATGAACTTGATGAAGGGCTTTCGGATGAATACGCCGTAGCGGCTCTTCGGGGAGATCAGGTAGACAATGGATAGCAGCGGAAACAGAAGGCCGATGAAGATGCACGTGATGAGCTTCACCGCCCAGTGACGCCTCCTCCAGCCTGGGAATTCATCGTACCAGCGAGACGCCAGCAGCTGCTGGCAGTTGGGCTGAGCAACAAACTGAAGGAAAAAAAGAGAGGAAAAATGATGCAAACTGAAATGAAACCCTCTTCAGAATTCAGAACAGCTATTAAGCTCAAACATTGAACATTTATGGAAAACATGCCAGACTACACACAGAAATACCTTCAATATCAAATGATGATAAGTGACTTTTCCCATTTGTGTGTCTGAATACAGCCTATTTCTCTTTTCACACAGTGAAAACAAAGATGCACAATTAGCCCCCTTCCATTCTCTCTGATGTTCAGAAGCGTCTCACAAGTTTCTTCTGATGCCATTCCAATTTTTTGCTGCATATTTTATAAATCTCAGCCTAAATTTTTATTTAGTAATTTATACCTGGAAGGAGTAAAGTCTGAGGACACGCTGCTTGTAGAACTTAAGGCACATTCAGAGTCGGGATGCAAACTAATCAGTTTCACTAACAAATCACCCAGTTGTGACTTTTAGCCGACACCAATATACAGTCAGAAAACATAATGTGCATATGATCACTACTTTTAAGGGATGCTTTTTTTTCTCCTTCGAAAAGGTGACCATATTTTTGATTATAAAAAGAGGACATTTAGCTAAGCTGCGTGCATGATATTCCAAATTTACCCAAACATGCTTTATGTAGTACTTTCCAGACTGTAAGTCACATTGAAGTATTCGGTTGCACACATCGAAAATGTATCATGAGGAGAAAAAAACTCAGTGAAACACGGTCACAGTTATGTTTTTATGATGTAGAGTGATATCTTGTAGTGATACATGATATGTCCAGTTTATATTTGGATCAACAAGTTCATTCTGGATATGTGACATCACCAGCTGAGCAACTGAAAAAGTACAACATTATGGTCGGAAAAAAGATGGGAATTGTATTATGCTCAAAGATACATCTGTTAAATAAAGGTGTTCAAATGTGTGAAAGGTGTTCAGCCAAGGAAGCAAAAACATTTTTATGTCCTTACTGTTGCATTAAACACATTTATTTTTTCCCGCTGAGACGTACCTGCACTTTTGATATACAGTATTTACTTGTATGTTTTCTCAGAAAATTCATGTTTTTTTTATTTGTTTGTTTTCTTTTACAGCAACACAGGTTTCCTCTTCTGGTCAATAAATTCTACATTTGCCGTAACTGTTGTGTGTGTCTCTGTTTGACTGATTCGTCTTGTGTGCTTTCACCTATGATCTGGTACAGCACCATAAGTTTAATAAAGTAGGTAGACATAGACAATGGATGGATAATAAATTATGAAATATAAAATACTAAATACTCTCTTTGTAGATAAATCTATAGTTGCTAGATTATTTCTTGGATGTAGCAATGATTCTTTTTTAAGCACAGTATGTAAGCTTTCTTTGCCAATGCCAAACTCATATCGTGAACTATGTTATGTATTAAGTTATGAAACTGGATCTTTGTGTAGAAAAACCACATGCAGGCTCTGCTCTGTTGTTCATCCCACAAATACACATTCCTTACTTATATTTTAAGGATTCACCAGAGGAAATGACTTGATATCCCTTTCATTGTGAACTTTAACTAAACGCACAAAGAGCAGAGAGCAGCCGCTCTGCAGCACTCAGGGAGCTGTTGGGGGGGGTCACGGTCATTCAAACTTCGCTCAAAACCCCATTTCTTTCATCTCTCGTCCCCTTCAAACACAAATTAAAGCTGCAAGCAGGGCTGGTCGGGGGCCTCGGGCTTTGGCCCATCGGGGTCGGCCCACTAATTTTTTATGGTCATATCATGGTCTCTGGCCTATTTAAAAACTGATAAAATGTATATTTAGAAGGTTTTAACAAAAAGTTTTTATAAGTTTATTTTGACAAATGTGGGGGGCTTTTACTTCAAAAGCCAACTAAACTGTAATCTAGCTAATCCCTAAATATTCTTAATGTCTGAACACAGCATATTTTCATAATAGTTAAAAAATGTAATTTATTGACATTGTTGTTTTTTTTTTCAGTGTTTGTATATATGCTTTATAAAATTATTTGAATCCATTCAACCAATCATGGCTTGTGACCTATTTCATGGGAAATGTGTGATGTCAGTGTAACTTGCTGTGTGGTACACATGTAAAGAACAGTAGGTTACGATTAAAAAGAAACAATAATAATAATAATAATAATAATAATAATAATAATAATAAACGATAATAATAATAATAATAATAATAATAATAATAATAATAATAATAATAATAAACATAGCAGAAACAATGGGGTCCTGGCCTTCTAGGTCGAGGCCCATAATGAATAGGTTTCTAGTAAGTTTTCCGACTAAGGAGTATTTCATCAAAATGTAATTTACCAAATTATAAACGTTTCAAAATGTCTTCCTTTTTTGTGCTCAGGACGTGTGATGGTCTAATAGTCTTCAATCAGTCAGTGGCGTACAGCTCCCTTTCATTTGCTGCGGTCCAATGAAGCGTCGGGACACAAGAGGTGGACAAAAGATGGTGAAGAAAGCCAATGGCTATGTGGTGCGTCTGGAGCTCGAATGTCTGGAGTCGGTGGGAAAGAGGACGATGACGGAAAGGAATAAAACTAAAGCCATTCTCATCAATGACTTTCACCATCTCCATGAAGCCCATCAATTTTTTCCATCCCACAACCAAACTGAGGAATCTAGACACTGATTTCTGCAGACTGTCATCAGAATGAGGATTATTTCATCCACCACCGCATTAGATTAGTGAAACATTCTATTGCATGTTTAACTATTAGCATGACTTTGAATTTATACTGTTTTGATTTGTTATAATTGGTGGACTTTGTTGTATTCTACAATTGGCGTTGTTACATTGTTTAATTCTTTGTATTTATTTCAATTGCGATGCAGTCTTAGTTATAAATTTATAAATCAATTTCAGGATTAAACTCAAGTAAACTATCAAGAAGCATTATACAAACTTGTGCAAAATACAGAATTAATCTCAGATATCATTCTTTTGCCAGAATTGAGCTTGATGACAGACCGTTCAGAGGCGTATCACTACGAAGTGATAGTCAAATCTGTTTCCCATACACGTGCTCTCTTCCCGCTGAGATTCAATAAAAACATTTGCAGATGGTGATGGAAGTCATTTTCAGTTTAATCAACGTAAGGTCAAACGAATCCCCTAGACGGACAGTGGTGTAAAACATTAAATTGTGGGTGATGAGTTTTTTTTCTTCTTTTTTTTCTGTGAGTGCACAAATCAGATGTTGACTGGAAAGTGGCATCTGGAGGGAAATCATTATAAACAATAATAATAATAATTGATATCATAATTAAGTGAATATTTTCTAAATATAAAAAACAACCTGTTGAGTCATAGCATCGTGTTGCGTTTTAGTAGTTTGACAGTATTCTCATTAGAAATTTAATAAAACAGAAAACTTAGTAAAATCTTTAAATGCTTCCATGGTACTGAGAGTTTGCTCCACGATGGTTTGAAATGATGTGAATAGCAAAAGTTTTGTCACAAAATAAAATCACATGAATATACCAATTCAGATAATGTTTTGTTATGTAAACAATCAATGCTAGAAAAATAAGTAAAATCATTGGAGTTAAATATTGAAATAAATAATGCCACTTTTGGACAGAAATTTTTAATAAAATTGAAAAGCACCCACTCTTCAATTTTCAATAGACAAATCAATAAAAGCAAATACTATGAATAACTTTATTTTTAATTCAACCGCATCAAAATATGTCATTGTTTTACCAATAGAATAATGTAAAGAATATATCAGTGGAGCAGTGGTTAGCACTCACTGCACAGTGGGAGGGTCCCAGGTTCAAATACTGGCCTGGACTTGTCTGTGTGGAGTTTGCATGTTCTCCCTGTGTATTTGTGTGGGTTTCCAATAGAATCTGTGGTTTCCTCCCACAGTCCAGGAACATGCATATCAGGTTGATTTGTGTCCTTTAATTATCTCGAGATAAACTGACGACTTGTCCGTGGTGTATCGTGCCTATAGCAAGGGCCTGTGACCCTGCACAAAATAAAGTGGTGTGTAGAACATGGATGAACCCTTTAAAGACAGTAGTTAACATTTAATATTCTATCAAGAGTTAAGAAGTAATGTAATGATATGTGGACACAATTATAATTTAGTGAATTGAGAAAAATCTGCAATGTTGTGAATGTAAATGCTCTTTCCAAAAAAAAAAAAAAAAAACAAACAAACAAAAAAAGGACACGTCCAAGCAAAATAGAACATTTGGTCCACTAAGTTTCTGACTGAGAACAAAGGAACATTGGAACCTAAAATTAAACATGAGGAAAGATTTGTAATATAACTTTATCGGATAGCTTAGTAAAAGCTGTTGCTGCAACTTTAGCAATGTTAACAAATCTTATTCACAAGGATAAAAAAAAGCATCAAATTACATCATCTATGTAATAATACAAGTGTGAAAATAATGTGACATACTGAAGAAATAAAACTTATTTAGAGCTAAGGTATTGAGAAAAGGATTGTAGCAAGAAAACAAATGAAACTATCACGTCTCAGTACAATATAATGTGCATTTCCACTAAGTGCTGGTGGTTTATTTAGTCCATTAAAACTGAGTATTTTTGGTTCTAAGTGCAAACCCTCAGAATAGCAGTTTAGGGACCTTTGTTATTTTAATGGAAGTTACCATAAACTGACAACTGACAAACAATGCAGACGCCCAGAATAATGCACAGATGAAATGTAACAATCTCGTATTCCAACTGTGTGCATTTGGTCAGAAATACTGGTAGTCATTTTGATTGCTTAATAGTTGTTTCCAAGAGCCAACTCAGTCAACAATGTTTTTAGCTCTGTTGTGTGCGAACAATTTAGCGATCAACAATTTCCTTTAATAGTCCTCCAACAAGTATAAAAAGTTACAAATTCATAGGTGGTAGTGAAATATTCCAACTTGGTCCCATAAAAACACACCAATGCTCCAAGAAACTGAAGTTGCACAAGCAAATCTACTTTTCCAAAGTGTCAAAACATGCAAATGAGGCACAAACAACATACTATTCTAAATATTCATGAGTGCAACTAAAAAGTTCATGAACATGCATTAACAAGTGGGTATTCGCTCGAATGGCATGCACAGATATAAAGATACAGGGAAGTTCAGTTCAGGCGAACCGTCCTCAAAACACAAGAGCAGACGGGGGGGGGGGG
>OMNM01002999.1:0-10257 GCA_900302745.1 Parablennius parvicornis | reverse complement strand
GGGATATGCTGCCAGATATAATCTTGATATCCACATAATGTATTATAATGTGTCTTCTCCTTTTTTTTTATCCTGGGTGCTTCACTTGTAGTTTGTAATGGCTTTCCTGGTCGATCCCACCTGTAAGTTATCATGGGCCAATCTTCCTAATCCACCCTTGACCTGTCAGGCTGAGGAGCCACAGTTAGACTTTCAGGGGCAAATTATTAAGTTACTAAGTGTCCAAGTGCAGGAGGGTTCCTCTCGTTTCAAGATAACAGTCTTTAATCGTGACTTTTGGGTCCTGGGGATGAAGAAGGGAACCGTTTTTGCAACCTTTAAGTATGGTAAGCGTCTCTTTAAATCTCCAGCAAGCCGCGACAGCCACCTAGTGGCCGCACGGGCATAGAACGACGTCACTGACGGGAAGAAGCGTCACGTGACCGTAGCACCATACAGCATGGCGACTTCATTGATTTGCTGTGAGACACAGAGCAGGTAAATTAGTTAACTATAGCGTTTAATAAATTGACTTTATGTGCTAGCACACGTGTGACTAACAGACGTGAGTGTGTTTTCAGGGTGAGCTCGGTCCTGAACAGAGACGTAAAGCAGTTTGGGAAGAAGTTCATGTTCGACAGTAATGAAGAGACCTGCTGGAACTCAGACCAGGTCAGAACTGCACTGTTTTTTACTTATGTATTCATTAAATGTAGACATGCCTTTTACACATTTTACACATGTGGCCAAAGTGGTAGTTGGGCTTACTGATTCTCAGAAGTTATGTAAACAGCGATGCTTTTTTGTTTGTTTGTTTTGTTTTTTGCTATTTTGCTTTACACAACAGCCAGAATATGTGAGGATCCATCTATAATATAGATTCTATAATATTTAGCCTCTCTCTATACCATGAGTGGGCATGCCCAAGGAAGAAATAGCACTATAATGAATCTTTGGGCCATCAGGTCTGGTCAAATATAGTTGTGTATTAACAGCAGTACAACATGACTAACCAGATCAATAACTGTTTTTTGATTAAATTATATTTCTGCAAGACAAATAATCTTACCTCATGTCGCAGGGGAAATTAAGCATTTTCTGTCATATCATCGCTATTAAAAACACTCCAATACAATCAGTATTGTTCCTTATTCTTCATCTCCAGCGTGTGTGACATATTTACACACCTGCGTTGGCATGACCAATCATAGGGGAACAAGGTGGACGTAATTATGCCAACCTGAAGGAAACCTAAATATCGCGACAGCTTTAATGAAAAAAACACCTGTTTTTCTAAAGATAGTAACTATAACAGGGGTTCTCAATTCCGAGGGCCGATGTCCTGCACGTTTTAACTCTTCACCAGCTTCAGCATTCATTCTAATGATATTGACGTCATCAAGTTTAAAAGCATAAAAAATCCCTTATTGCATTCAGGTGTGTTACAACTGGGAGAGATACCGACATTGAGTACCCCTAAACTATAATGTAAATTTCAATATGTTTACATTAGAATTACTTCAAAAACAAACATCAATGTTATCATAAGTATCAATATTTTTGTATTGCTCTGCAAATCATTACAAGACTGTTTCTAAGGTTATTTTTTGAGTTTTTATTTTAGTCGAATGTGGCACTTTCTTTTTCTGTTTACTATTTTAGGAATTGGGCACACAAGCAGCCTTGGAACAACTCAGAAGTTAATGACTACTAATGTAAAACATTCCCAGAAAAAGTTTAGGCATGTTTTATGAACTTTTGAAAAGAAATTATGTTAAAAAAAAAAAGGCCAAGACAATACTTTTATATCTGGCTTTGTAATATTTTTAATTTCACCAATGAAAATTTACTGCTACAATTTTATGTTAGACCGAATGTCTGTGAAGGAAGGGATGGCCTCTGTTTTTAAAATCCTAAACACTGTCCGGCATTTTACAGAAAAGTGCCTAATAGATAAAGGTTGCTTGCTTGATGTGAATAAGTGACCCTGTTATATTGACCCAGCAGTTATGCAAGGAGCGTTTACTACAGTGTAGATGAGCTCAGAGATGAGCCAGATGCTACCACATCAGAGAACAAGCACAAAGCTGGACTGTGACTAGTCCTTTGCTACCTGAAATACCTGTCACTTTAAAGATTTGTTTAATTTATATATGAATTTTATTTCCAGAAGTCGCACCCTGTGTACACTATCATTTTAATCTTAAATCTAAATTGTGTATTTGGCAGGGTGAGTGCCAGTGGGTGTCCTTGGATTTCCCCAAGTCGGTCCGAGTGTCTGAGTTACAGGTCCAATTCCAGGGAGGTTTCTCAGCTAAAGCCTGCAGAATAGAAGGTAAAGCTAATACGACGGTTTATTTTTGAAATTTTTCTACTCCTCCCGCTTTGTGTTCATTAATGTAGCTGCTACAAGTTAAGGTAAACCATTTCCACTTGTGCTTTATGCAGGCTGTACAAAGGATGGAGACTTCAGAGTGCTCAGCAACTTTTACCCGGACGACAACAACTCACTCCAGATATCCTTCAAACTCAGTGTGTGTAATTTACAGGTATAGGTAGGGGAATTCTTAAATATACCTATGCAAATTTGATGATGGTTCAAAATGTATCTGCAGTTGTGGAAGAAATTTTTATGAACAATTGTTCTTTTTTAATCAAATCCTAATTAACACTTAATGCTTGCTTAAAAATAATACAATGATTTATGATGCTAAATAGAATGATTTACATTCTTAAGATTCCGTCCTATTTTTGCAATTATTAATAAAAGGTTTTATACAGCCCATCAGTGATTTTACATTAGCTCAAGTGGTCCCTGTCTCCACTTGAATACGTGTTTCTTGTTACTGTGCAACATAGTTCATAATAAGTATCAGACAATATTTTCCTAAGCATGCTGTATGTTATTACCACGCTTATCTTGTTCTTAACTCCACACCCACAGCTTTCCCATCCAGGAGGCCCCTGCTGTGGACAAAATTAAAATAATGTTTGAGAATAGTGCTGACTTTTTTGGGAGAATTATTGTTTATTCCTTGGACATCCTGGGGGAAACAGCCTCCTGACCATCTTTTTTATTCTCTCATGAGGGGGAGGAGTGACCACTGAGTGAAATACAGGATGCATGATGTTGTGGTGGCACTTGGGAAACTTCATCTGTAATGCCACCTCGCAAGCTGATGTGAATGTGGCCTTTTTTGGTCAAACTGGATGCAGAGGTCTGCCAGAAAACCTTCATTATCCAAACACAAGGTGCAAGTTTTTATTGTAAATTTATTTGCCTTGCTGTGATTTCAAGAGTACTTGTAAAGCAATCATCCTTACAGGTATTGTGCCTTTGGGACAAAGTGCCATTCCAGTAGAAAAATTCAATTCCATTACAACTTGTATGCTCTTATTTCTTTGCTGCTCAACTGTCACATTTTACTCATTTTCTGAACTTTTTTTTTTTTTTACACTGCAATGTATATAAATGAAATAAAATGAACTATGCAGTCTACACTGGGAATGTCTCCACGTGGTCATATCAGTTGTGAAAGAAGTATTCGTCATCTCAGGAGATGACAACAGGTCATGGATTTTTAGACCAGTTCACATCAAAATGTCCTTTGTAGTAATTTTGACTACTGTCATGTTGGTCGCTTGTAGAGTTTCAGGATATGATCCTCCAAGACTTTCTGAACTAGAAGGGGGGGGGGAAATAAAAAGTTAGATAAGCAAATACTGTACAGCCTGCCATAAAAAAAACATTATTTTTGACAAAAGCATCAGATTGTTGTTTGATCCTCTTTGTATTTATGAGACATTTCAGAGAAATTAAGGCACTAAAGAAGGAGGGTGTGAAATGTATGGCTGCTTAATTTCTGAGATGTGTCCTTTAATCACTGCTGATCTACAGAACTTGATAGATGCTTTGAATTATCAGGATTTGTATAAACTGATAAATGTCTACAACCATGTAAAAATGGCTGACCCACACTGATGTGTTTGAGTTAACCAATTTTAATAAATCCAGTTGTGTTAAAGGTCCCATGAAGATTCCATCGTGCCATTTTCTCAGTGGTCACTCATGGTCCTAGAAAACTATATTCCACAGACAAATGTATTCTCTAACAAAATCACGTTAGATGTTTGACACTTTTATATGTGACACTTGTGTTATTGAAGTTTAAGAGCTATTGAAGTATGTCTGAAAGAATTAAATAAGAGGGAATACAAATCAGGGAGAGACTCAAGCTTTAGACAATCCAGGTGGTTCAGACACCTTATTAAGGTTTCATCTGTGTGAGAGTAAGAAGCAGTAGGACCAAGGACCTGCTGAAGAGATTGTATGTCTCAATTGGTTTGAGTTCAACTTATTGGGATCTCCCTAGAGGCGCTGGTGAAAGTTGTGTTGGGCAGTGAGGTCTAGACTGTGATGTCTAGACTTTTGTCTCTCTTTAATTAAAAAGATACAAAGCATTTTTTTTGCAGCCCATTTCCCGTTTCGACCAAGTTTAAGCATCAACATCTCAGGAACCAAGACAAACTCCAAAATGTCTTTGAGTTCAACTTTTGCACGAATATATATATATATATATATATTTGTTTTTAATTCTACCAATTTGGCATGAGGTGACCTAGGAAAATTTTAAATAAAAGAAAAATGCATACTTTTTTTGTGACCCAGAGCTACAGCTAAGGCCATTGGACTGTACCCAGAATCTGACTCAATGGTCATGTCTGCTCCTTTGGCTAAGAGAAGGCACAGTAAAACAGATGTTGTTAAAAAGAAGAATATATACAGATTTAGACTGAATTCATCATTATTTCTATGCATGCAATGTACCAAGTAGTGCCTCTACACATTTGATATGGTTCCCTCGCACAGCATAGAGAAGAGGAGTGCCCCCATTCTGAAATACAAGACAGCATACAGGTTAATCATTTGGACAAAAATACATAAAAAATGCATATTTAACTCAAATTTGACAAATTTTAGATTTTTTAAAGAACTTTGGTAAGTTGTAAAAGATGGTTGTACCCAGTCATGAGTGTTAATATCAACTCCATGTTTTAGTAGTGACACCACAATGTCCACGTAACCTCCAGAGCTGGCCAGTGTCAGAGCACTCTCTCGTTCCCTTGCAATAGTGTTGGGGTCTGCACCCTAGAATACCATAGAAAACAATGACACATTCACAATTTGTTTTGATGTTCTATATGGTCCATGCATAAATAAATTACAGTAATCTTGGTATTGCATTTGGTAGGTATGAACTTGCTTCTTTGACTGAAGATCACACAAAGATATGCATGAAAAATAAACGTAACACAGATGAAACACAGAGATGGAGAGGAGAACATTGAGAGGAATAAAAGTAGGATGCCTAGGCTGCAGTCGATTCTAAACCAAGGTGTCATGTGACATAGCATCAGTGTAGTGAGGTGCCTACTTGGCAACCATGGCAAAAGATTTCTGTCTAGTTCGTCTTTTTGTGTCTGTAACGTCAAGTCATACTAAATCAGTGTGTGTTATTGAGTTATGGTGTCTTTTGAGTGGATGAGGTCTCTGTCAAAGTTCCAGTTTGTGTGTCGTCACCTTCTCCAGGAGAAAGTCCACCATAGCTTTCTCTCCAAATGCTGCTGCCCACATCAGAGGAGTAAACCCTCTCTCGTCCGGTCTACTGAGGAGTGAAGTGTCTGCAAGGTAAACGTGATTACAGTCCAATAGAAGATATTACAAAGTTATATTGGTTCAAAATAATAATAAACTTGCCGACTGTTATTCTGAGTGTTGGTAGTTTTCTCTCACCTTTGCTCAGATGTGCAGCCACTTGTGAAACCTCGCCTTGAGCTGCCAGCTGGTGTATGGACAGGGCTATTGGCGAAAGTCTAAAATAACTTCACATGGTCAAGATGTTTAAAAAGTGCTTAAAATATCACAGCATCTTTGCTAGGTCTTACAGTCTAGTGTTGCTGGGCGAACTGTAACCTCATTCCCTCGCTGCTTGTTGGTCAGAGTGGTGGAGTGTTTGAACAAATCATCTTCACCCAGGTCCATGTTTTCTGGAAGCAGCAGAAATCAGACAGCCAGATATAAGAGAGCAGGACAGATGTGCTTTTGTTGTTTTTAAATAATCTGTTATGTGAGTTCAGAACTTTAATTGTCAGAGTATCACGGGTCGATCCTAAATAAATTACCATGGGATCTCTCATCTCTGGACTCCGAGGGACACACACTGGCACTAACATGCTGGTCATTTGCAACCTCACTTTCATCTCTGCTCTCCATGATCACTGCAAAGACAAAAACAAACCAAAACTCTAAACTGACGAGGCTTATCGCCTCAACACAAAGTTAGGAAATTATGTCGGGGTTTTTTTTTTTTATGCCAATTGCATTTGCACTCACCACCACATTTAGCCTCGCAACGTGAACCGCGCTCACTTCCTTTTATGAAAACTGAAAGTAAATTATCTCAGACTACACGGTGGCTCCTACTGATCTTAGAACTGAACAGAGCGTACTTTAAATTTCGCTCATACGTCTAGAAAACACGTTCACCAAAAATTATCCAAACAAGTTCGAACCAAGGCGTATTCTTGCATCTGGGATCCTTTAAGGGAAGAACTATAGTTTTCCACAATCTGCATTCCTGCCCGGAGTATATTCCGGTTGCACACAACAACAATAATACGGAAGCGGTGTCAGTCCATGATCCCCGTACAGCGACTTAGCTTCTCACGGTAAAACTTAAAACTATGGATGACCAGGAGATGCAACTCAAAGTCAGACGAGGTGAGCATGAACCACACAAAACAGCCATTAACGTAAATAAATGTGTTAACAAGACTTCCGGTTAGGTTAGGCTAGCCGCGATGCGCTAAAGCTAAGATATAAAGTCTTTTTGTGATATGGTTATGTCCCGTGCTTTTTGATTGTAACTGGCGTCTATTCTCTCTGTGTTTCGTGCAAACTGCGGGTGATACTTTATTGATCACTTCACAGTGACTGACAAATTCACGGAGAGCATGTACGTCCTGGCCAACGAACCGTCGGTAGCTCTGTACAGGCTGCAGGAGCACGTGAGGAGGTCTCTGCCCGAGCTGGTCCAACACAAGGTACTCTCTCTTCACGAGACACCTTGAGGGAGATTTATTTACAACAAAGCACACCTCAGTCTCATCATTTGTCAATACATTTACAATGAAGTCTTTGCATTGTGCTGATTACATAATTTCTAAGTGCAGCTGTTTGGCTGTTCACACATACATTGAATATAATAAAACTACATCTTCAGCATCTATTTTGTATTCTCAAAGTGTGGCTGATAAACTATTCATATTGCTACTATGGACAGTGACCGTAAATCTCATGAACTGTAGGCGGTTCATGTTTAATTTAGTAGAATGCATTTTTTCCTGTACTTTTCAATTCAAATTTATTTATACAACACGAAATACAACAGTCATTTCAAGGCACTTTTACAGAGAAAAACCCAACATTAGGGGATATATTCAGTGTTCCTGTTCAAAGCTGTGGTAGATAACAGTGAGAATAATACCAGTTAATCATTTTAAGTATTTCCTATTCAAGGTTTATTATCCTTTCACATCAGATCGTCACTTTGAATATTTTACTTTAATGTGTTTGTTTCTTTCACAGACAGATATGCAAAGCTGGGAAGAACAAAGTCAAGGAGCCATTTACACTGTAGAATATGCATGCAGGTGAGTTGAGTTGATGCAGGCTTATAACTTTAATGGAAGTGAGTGTTCCCTGACTTAACACTCAAAATGATCTGTTGGTTCTTGCAGTGCTGTGAAGAGCATGTCAAACAGCAGCCTGTATTTTAAAAACATCGACAGTCTTCTCCGTCAAGCCATCAGCATGAAGGAGCAGATCAGTAGCTCTCAAGGTCGCAGGTGGGAGGCATTAGTGAATATTCACTGAGACACGCTGAAGTTGAAGCATGATGTTGGGCGAAATATGAGATTCTCTAACCTGCTACATTATTCTACTTTCTTCAGGATAATACTGCAGCTTTTGAAATGTTTCATATATACTAAATCCATCTCTACTTTGGAGAAAATATGTTCATCACAAGTGGTTTTTAAAGTTGTCTTCCCAAATTGGAAAATGTAAACTGAAAGACGCACAGTAATTGCTGAAAATACCCAGAGTATTACAGGATTGTATGTTTTATAATTATGACCTATCTAATCAAATCAACCTTCAAGTTTTTGGACTTTCACATTTTAGTTTGTCATTATCTTTTTTTAACTTCACATCGGGCCTCTGTTCATGATCAACTTTTATTTCTGTTTGTTGTATTTTTCATTTGGTATTGCCTGTGTCAATTCATGTTTTACGTTGTCTCTCAGTTTATGCCTCTCCTGAGCTTTTGGTTGTTATTCTAATTTAATATTTCTCAATGTATTATTCTATAGTTTGCATGTTTTTTGTTTTCCACTGACCCCTGCATGGAGCTCACATGATGTGACTCTTTCTCCTAGCCCCCTTGTTTCTGCTCCACATGCCCCATCCACTTCCTCATGATCTCTGCACAGGTGCCAAAGGTTAGTAGTTTCCTGACATGGCACATCAATAAGTCTCTACAAAGACGGGTGTATAACTGTATTTTAAGATAATCTTTTGTTTGTTTCCACAACAACTTTCTTTTTTCTTTTTCTTTTTAATGTATTCAAAATGTATTTAATGTGAAATTTTGAATGACATAGTAAAACACATCTGCACATTGTGTGTACATATTTGGCAAAAAGCTACTATATACAAGAGCATCAAGTATTTACATGAAGATCATGAAAGCTATAAAGTCATCAGGTTGATACTTGTGTGTCACTGGTATGTATAGGATTCAAATCAAGTTTATCCATAGGAGAGAAAAAAAAAGTCCCAAAATATTTGCAGTAAGTTGCAGTAACCACAAAGAGAACGTACACAAAGATACTTGATGATACCAATGGGAGAAGTGTTGATGTCGCTAAACACATTGACAGTCCTTGTTGTTTGTACAAACTAACAATTATACACCAGCACTGTTGTCGCGCGTCTGCAGCACCTGAAGGTTATCGGTCTTCTTCAGCCGCAGTGAAGTTCACACAAGAGTTGAGTCCTTTGCAGAAATCCCTGACTTGCGTGCGAGGACACTCCTCATCTCATTATTGACGCCATTCCAGGGTTTGACCTGGGCCTGTAACAAACCAGACTCGGTAGACAGGGTCCGGTGCATTCGAGGAAAGCTCCCGCCACTGCTGTAGCCATCTCTCTCACTAGAGTGGCCCTGTGACCCTTCAGTAGGGGAATACTGCTGCTGTCGATAGTGTTCTCGCTGCCTGGCATTTCCACACTGCGGGTAGGGCAGCTGCGGTGGAAGGTGAGACTGGCTGCGGTGAATTCGTGGTTTGTCCACGCCAATCTTCAGCTCGCAGGGCCGAGAGACGGGTGTGCTGATTCTACTGCCGCCGTGGTCATTCTGAAAGAGGGTGTTGAGGTGGTCGCTGTGATAGTGCTTGGCACTGCGGGAGGCTTTGACCAGAGAGTGTATCACAACAACCAACACGATTAGGATCCCAGAGGCGAGGACACAAGCACTCGCGATTCCAGTCTCTATCTCAAATATTAGGAGCATGAAGATCGACATGGCTGCAAAGAAAGAAAGGAAATAGATTGTGAAATTCAGAATTTATGAAGGCAGAACTATTATTAGATTAAAATCTTTAGTCCCACTATTGAGCATCCCACTTTAGTCCCACTATTGAGCATCAGTTACAATCAACCTGTATTTTACTATGAGGGAGCACATAAATAACAACAAAACACGTTGAAAAATTCTTGAACAAGTTGTTCTATATTTGTCCGCAGGAAAAGGACCATGGACTCAGGCATGCAGAAGGAGGGGGCAGAAAAGCACAGCTCTGGGATGTGACGCGACTTCCTGAATCCGCGGTGTTGCCGGGGGAAATTCTCACTCGGCTACCTATTGATAGCAGCTGAAGTAGGGGCCTAAGGACGACACCACCTCATCTCAACATGGAGTGACTGCTTCCAGTGACCCTCAGTACAAGCCACTCCGTGGAACAGAGCACAGCGGCGCTGCCAGGTTCAGCATTAAAAACACTTAAGTCATGGCTGCTCAAAGAATGCATTGTTCTGTTGAACTCACTGGATGGATCAGCAGTGCTGTTTTGCCTCTGCTGTTGAAAATCTTCATCTTGTAATTTTCACCAACAGGTCCATGGCCCCAAATATTTTAGAAAAAGAATTAGCTTTTA
>OMNM01002998.1:0-10262 GCA_900302745.1 Parablennius parvicornis | reverse complement strand
TAGCTTTCTTCCCCAGCCTGATTTAAACCTTGGTCTTTGGGATTTTTTTCTTTATTTGGAATTTGACTCAACACATATTAAACAGTGTGATTGTAGGTGCCTTATAAAGTAAAACTTTACTGTATCGCCACTAACAAGCCAGTAACTGATTATAAACTCAATAACACAGTTAGAATAATTAAAGTTTTAAGTGTTTGTTACTTGTGTCGTACATGAAAACAACTTCAGAGCTGCTCTCTGTTAGCTTTAGCTACAAGCAGGCTACATTGGCCTTTACTGACATTAAATATAATCAAATAAAGGACTCTTAGAATAATTTACATAACAACAAATCCATTTTTTTTTTTACTTCCTGATTGCTTTGTGGTTATTTAAGATATTGAAAGTTTATAAGTATGTGATTGGTTAAAAAAAAAAAAAATAAGATGCGAACAGACAGGTAACAGGTGAGATTTAATAAGCTTATACTGCTTCTTATTTCTTTTCATGCAAGTTTTCATAAAGTTTCCACAAAACAACGAATGGAAGTAAAAATGGAAACCTTTCATTGTGTTTTGAGGGACCATTTACACGACAATGGTGCTCAGAGCAGTGTTGCCACATTTACCTTGAAAAAGTAATCCGATTAGTGAGTTACTCCTTTAAAATGTAAATAGGTTACTTAACTGATTACTTGTTGTAAAGAGTAGTAAAGTTAGATCACTAGTTATGTCATTAGTTACTTTCAGCAGCTGCCGACACCCCCTGCATTGGTTTTGCACTGAAAGTAGGCAACCACCTGTACTAAGATTCTCCTTTACCTCTCACATCGAGTGTCTGCGGACAGCTTGGACTGCGTATGCGCACGCAGCCCCCTTCAAGCTACTGCAGCGCTGAAAGTGTGCACAGAGTAAACCAACAATGATATAGGAACACATTAGTAATAACAGAACAACAGAAATACGGAACTATAACATATAACCATGGCAACCCATAAACAAAGTCCCAGTCAGAATGTCCCTCAATCCCTTGCACTGCCCCCTCACTCTACAGCGGTTTTCTGAAACACTGAAGTGTAAACAGGGGCTTGTTCTTATATTTAGAGTTTACTGGAAAAGTAAGTTTGCATTAATTCTAAAAAATACTCCTGACAGCATCATGACAGATGTCTGACTGGATAAAGTCTGTATCATCAGTAAACTTCAGCTGCATTCAGAACTCTGCTGCTGTTTTATTTTAGTCTCAAGTGCATCTCAAAAAACGATGTCATCAAAACTTCATTTCATGAATCGCTTCAGAAATTCAATTAAAAATAGTGAAATTCTTATATGAATAATAATGATTGCTTTTCCTTTCATTTCTCATTGTGTCAGACTGTAATCAGTTAATTTGTGAGTCTTTAAATGATCTCAGTCTGGTTCGGTATAATGGTGAGATAATTACACTCTCATTTTCTGAAATGCATCTGTATGAAACCCCTTTCGTAGCCTCAGCATTGTAAATGTACCCTACACATGCAGTCACATTCATTTTGGTCTAATCATTCATCATACAGTATATGTTGTTGGTTCAGTTTTTCTCCTTTCACAGCACAATAAGCTCCATAATAAACCATTTCAACGGCACAGAGATGCTAAAATATCACTACTGTTTACTATGAAATGCCTTCTCATCATAAAGCTTACAAATAAACTCTACAATTCCCTCCTGTGGGATCTTGTAGTTTGAAGAAAAAAAATCTGCTCTCTTTCCGCAGGATATTGACTCATCATATCACCAGTAATGCTTTTAGGAGTGCTACTCAGCAGGAAGGCGAGTCAGTGGGTCAGGGTGCACACGGCGTCAAATGTCTGTGACCTTTATCTGTCGCATACGATCCCACAAAGTGAAAAACAGTAGTTCAAGCCTTTGGTGTGCACAATAAATAAGCCTGAGAGGAGTAAATGTCACAGCAGTGCAGAGCTCAGGTTAACTTTCTTGATCTTCATTGTGAGTCTAAAAAAAATGTGGTTGGATCCCTTTAAACTATTGCTTTGTGTCAGAGAGGTTAACACACAGCAAGCTGAGACGGCTTGTATCTATTAGGCGCAAATGGTGAACTTGCATATTTTTCGGGTACCGTTCTGAAGGTCAGAAAATGTTCACACATGTACGTCCTTGATACCAGCTGCTTCACACATGGCAGACAAGCATTAAAAGCGTTTCGCACATAAGTTTTGGCTCCAAAGAAGAAAAAGAAGACTTGTGCTAAAGTTTAGACCAAAGTTATGATGTGTCTTAAAAAGTTGAACAAATGAATGAAGCCTCTAATATTACTTACATGGGTTTCAGTGAGTCCACACTCAGGGGTTGTAATTCTGCTCCAGCTACCCCGGGAGGAAGCATGTTACATGTTATATTTCTGCTTTGCAGGGCAGTGGAAACATTACCTTTGCAATGGCAAAGGTAAGCAAAACAGAGAGAAAGACAGCGCGCAAGCGAGAGACTGTTTCTGCATGAGGAGTTTCTCTAGAGCTGCCATGGGGCTCAGCGCAGCACAGCAGGCCAAAGAAAGCTGGAAGGAAAATCAAGAAGAAACTTCTCTCTACCGCGTCTTCCTCTGTCAATCACCAGCTGCTTAAGAGACTGAAAACAACTTTATTCTTCCATGTGAATAATGCACCTTTCATCTGCGCTCTCTGAGAAACAACGCACTCAAACGGGGATCCATCTGTGGGCTGTGTGTGTGTGTGTGTGTGTGGGGGGGGTCGTTCTCTTATCGTGCAGCATGTTGCCATATGCGCCACATTGCTTTGAAAAACAAGGTGATGTATAGCGTGGTGAGATTAATTCAAAAGCTTGCTGGTCAGGGAGTACCATGTGAGCTTTAGTAAAATAAAAAGCAGTTCCTGTGTGTGCTACAGGGAATCTCTCCCTGACTGTGTTTCCTGGTCTTAACTATTCTATATTGTCCCATACATTCAGTCTGTGTGTGGCAGAGCATGCCATTATTCCGATTACTAAAACAGTCATGTCAACCGGAGAAGACAGCATTACTCAATGCAGTGCACGTGGATTCCGAATTTCTTGTAAATCAAACCTTTGAGGGTGAAATATTTCTGAGCAATGGACGCTTTAAAGGCCAACTGATACCAACATACACTGTGCTCAAAGATATCTGTTTCATCTTTAACAGACACATCAATTGAAAGAATTAGTACAGTTACTGGCAAAGATAGCGCAACATTCTGGGGCGACGTTTACATGTCAACATTTCATGTAAAATCACATTGTTTATTCAATTTCTTTTCAGGAAAGTTTCACATTTAAACGGCAATGTTTTAAAAATGATTAGTTTAGCATGTAGCACCGCTGGTGTGTGAAACCTGATACGCTTTAGCATGTAGCATGTAGCACGGCCCAGAGTAAAATCCTCCGTTTTCCACAGAGCAGTTAAATCAATGAGCAGCATCAGGCGAACTATGCAAGTCCAAATGTCTCTGGTGATTAAGTTGCTGGTGTTGTACAAACTATCTTTCACCTCCTCTTGATATTTTGGCAGAACAAAGTCTGTCTTACTTTTGTCATTTTCATTAATAATAAAGAATCTCGAAACCACTGACATTTCCCGTGCTCTCCTGTCTACCAGTTTCTGACGTTGCTGAAGGATGACTTTACGTAACACTCTACGGTTTGTGTCGGTTGAATCGGACCTGATACCTCATACTGGTATCTGTATCGGTGCATCCGTACTACAAAGACTAAGAGCAGATAGATTTGCACAAGATGTTTAGGAAATATAATTTTCGGTACAAAGATCAATGACGCTAAGGTTCCTATTATTGTCTATTATTCTGATGACTACGGGGTGACAGTTAATATCAAATGTTAATGTGATATCATGTGAAATTAAACACTGCAAACCAGAGAAATATGACCAGCTGTTACTAGTTTCTCGTGTGTGCTCAGGTGAGGCTGCTTTGCCACAGTATCGTCTCACACAGCCTCTTGTAAAACAAATGAGCTTGCCAAATAATTCACTTAGCACAGATTAAGAGTGTGTGTCAGTGTGTGTGTGTGTGGTCTGATCTACCTTATGGAGACCAAAATGTACTTTTTTTTTCTCGGTTTATAGCAACAATTAAAGCACTTAGTTTGAGGACGCAAGAGAACACATTACAATGAAGGGGTAGGGTTACGGTTTAGGGTTGTTTGTGTACGCAATGTTATACTCAAGCAACAAAAGTGACAGATATGATCTTCAACAAGAGCCACAAGCAAATATATCTAATTTACCTCTGCTCTCTGCTAACAGGCCTTTCTGGAGTTTTTCCACCAATTGTTTTTCTTTCTGAGAAATGCCGTAAACCAAAACTTTAAAGTAGTAATTCTACACTGATGTATAAGACATCTAATTGAAGGTTACTGTATTTATCCTCAAATATGCCAACATTTCAAACTTCCATCCTTATCCGCAGCTAAGTAACTATTTTGTCAACATTGGAGATTTCCAATCCAAGCCATTGGGGACAGATTTGTTGGTACTAAACCAACATGCTGCTTTTCCTTTTTGGCAATTACTGTTTCGGCTGAGGTACGACATTCTCATGACTTATAATTACTGGCATGTTCAAGGAATTAGGTTTTGTTGTACTTTTACAAACTGTTTTAAATAGATGGAAACCATCAGAATGTTTGGTCAGATGATTTACCAATGAGCTACTAACATCTGCAGAGTTTCACGGCACTTTCATTTGTCAAAAGAAATACTGAAAAAAACAATAATGTGGCCAGTCTATCATTTTTATTATAAATCCATCTGTACTTCCTGTGAGAGAATGGTTCCCATTATTTTTCTCTGTAGCCCCCCAGATTGCCTCGAAACGTTACAGTGAAGCCAAACGCTGGACACATACACTCTCATGACGTTTGAGTTTTTTTGTCTTATTATGGATTTTTTTTCACGTCTTATCAATAGATACTTCATCTGGGAATGATGGAACCCACTGTCCCCAATAATGCTCTTCATCTGAGCAACTGATGAGCAGATGTGACTCCACCAACATGGATGAAAGAATAAATCCTCCATTCATCTCCAGAGGAATTTTTATCCTGTTTGTGAGTAAATACATGGAAATGAAGCCAAGCTCACAACTGGCCTCACTTTACCGTCCCACCACAACACACACTCACACCTTTGGTTTTCAGCCACTGTTAAAAGAATTAACATTTTTTGGGTAAAACTATAGTCGTAAACTATGATACACTTTCATCTCTAATAGATGCAGTTAACTGGTACAGAAGACAAACATGACAGAGTTTGTTTCAGATGGATCAAACCGTCGATTGCAAAACAAAAAACTATTTTTAGCTTTAAAACACAAACATGTCTGCTAGCCATCCCCGCTGAAGCTGAGAACAGAGGCCGTCTGCTCTGAAACCTGCCAGGACGTGGGCAGGATCGAGCCGATCACGAGCCAGATGACAATCTCCGGGCAGACCCGCCGAGACCCAGACGTAGATATTTTTATAAACACACTTCTAAAGACAAGAAGGAGCGAACAACTAGTCATCCAATTCCTGTCATACATTTGCTTTTCTCTCAACTCAATTGAAACAAGGAGTTATTGTTTGGAAGCCATGACTCTAGACACTCAATCCAGCCTTGTGGGTAAAGTCCTGCAGCTGACACTTTGAATATTAGACGCTACCTCAGTTCTTTCAGGGAGGATTTCTGAGATGCGGCTCAGCCACAATATGTTTTTTTTACTCTTGCTCCCTGCCGACAGGTTTGTTCCTTTTCTTTTCCCCACCGTGAACATGTTTACTCATGTTGCCATCTCCTAATAAAGCAGCCCGGGTCTCAGGCGAGGACGGAATAAAGATAGCCTGAGCCTGTTTTCCTCCACGGAGGTCCTCTACGTGGGGGCTTCCAGTCCCAGCTCCAGTCTGGGGTCTTTGTGTTGGCACTTTGCCGGCCGTGGGGCTTCACTCAGCTGATGATAGCATAGCCTCCAGTCAGACCTGGGCCAGGGCCAAGCTGTAAGAGGGTCCAGATGGTTGGACGGTCCCCCTGCCTTGTTTAACATAGACACGTTCGCCTGAACCTGTTACTCCCTGGCAGATTGAAAGTATTTACTCTTTTGATTTGTGTAACTACAGCTACATGTTAGATGTAATTTACACCTCGGTAAGTATCCGAAGATCGAGAAAAAAATGGGAAGAGGCTCAGCAGAGAGCGAGGGAAGGGTCGCTAATAAGAAGAAGCCTGTTGTGTAACTGAGTGAAATGTGTGCGGACTGTGTGAGTTTGTGTGCGAGGTGGGATAATTAGCAGACAGGAAACAGAAACAACAGTAAACAAATCTAAAAAAAAAAGTCTACTGAGTAAACTGCTAGGTAAATGTCACTTGCAGTGTGTGTTTCACTTTGCCTGTAAAATTTAAAGATAACTTCTACTAAAAACAGTCCTTTCACCAACCTGTTATTTCAGCTAACAATGGCGGTCATAAATGTAAATTGGAAACATGCAAAGAGTAAATCTGGCACGAGTTGCAGCTAAATCTATCATTTTAAAGTAGAGGGCCAGAAAAGTTAGAAATTAACATAAAGTAAAGGGTTTTAATGCTTCCCCTTCTCTGCACTTACTGTAAAGAAGAGGCTGATTGTTCGTTCCCAGCCGGTGTCTCCTATTTGACTTTTAATTACCTGGTAGTTAAGATATCCAACACTGCTGTGGTCAACTTAAAGAAGAAGCCGTTCCACCCATAATTAGAGGCTGGTGTCAAAAAGACAGCCAAGTGCTAAGTGCTGGTAATTCCCCAACGATGATCTTACATTAAAAGAAAATGCAAACACTGCATGATGTACATGACCATGGGGGCAATAATGCTCAGGAAAATCTTTCATAGGGCAATTCCACTTGACAGCACAGTCATTAGCAGCCATTTACTGTGTTATTTTTCAGCCTGTGTGTGCGAGATTGTAAAACCTCGCTGTCTGCAGGGTTTGCAAGGAAAGAAAGTTTAAAAAAAAAAAATGTACGTCTGTGTGTGTGTGTGTGTGTGTGTGTAGCTTCACAAGCTTTCATGACCTTGGTTGACACACGGTGAAATGCAGTGGCTGGATGAAGCTACGTTTATTCAGAGATACATAAAAAGACACTTACGTTTTATGCAGCGGTTGGTTCCTGGAGCCAAAGCCCAACCGGAGCAGCACTGCTGACCTCCACAGACGTTTGGTCTGAACAAAAAGACCACATAGACACAGAGCAGGGTGAAATTACAATATTTCTCTCAAGCACACATGAATATAAAGAGCTTCTTTATAACCCATATCAGTGTGAGCATGGAGGGCCTCCAGCAGTTGCATGACAAACCCATCTGATTGCAGCGGCTGTTATAGTTTCGAATTGTTGTGATATGGCTGGAGTATTGATATGAAAACCTTTGAGATTATTCTGTAATTGGTTTTCATTTGATAAAAAAAAAAAATAAATTAAACCCTCATGAAACTCTATCCGAACGTGGACCCACAAGTCCCTGGTCGTGTTATGCGAGAGTGAAAACAAATACAAAGATATCTGAGACTTAAAGGGATTATGTAGGACACGCGGGACATGAAAAAACACCCTGCACCTTCTATAAATCACTGAGCAAATGAGAGATGACAAGTTTTAAACAGTTAGAACTGGATTCTTTGCACTCTTTAATCCGTGCATGCAGCACAGGCCAATTTTAGCGGCGAGGTAGATGAAAAGGCACCAGACCGCAAGAGCAACTCTGGGGCAACAGTCAACGCGCTGGCATGGCTCTGTGCCCCATCATCTTTTCACAAGATATTACAGTAAGTGGATGTCTGACTCATGGTGATTTGAGAAGATAACAGGGGTTGACTCACTGACCTCGGCTGGATTGCGCTCATTAGGTTCTGCGAGTGTTGCTGAGGCGTCACGGGGATAACATGCAGTTGTTCGGGCCCTCTGGCAGCCTCGGCTTTGTCATAAATCTAACACATCGAACCGCGCCTGAACCAAACTCATCAGTCTTCACGTACAAATTCCAATCGAGGGATTTATGTATGTAACCGAAACCTTTATACATCATAATTAGTATCACGCCGCAGGTTAGAGTACATGCAGATAACGCCTTGTTCGCACCTTGTGTTTTTATCTGAACCCGAACACAATGTTGCTTCACTGCCGAGCTATCTGGATCCATCAAGGATCTGACAGGTGCAATGAAAACAGAAAAGGAGTCACGCTGAGTCAACTCCAATGTAAAGCTGAGTGAAGTGCTGCAGGGTATAGTCAATGTTGAGTGGGAATTCCACAGGGAAATGTGTCATGCAAGCACTTTCCCTAATAAGCAGCAGATGATTCATTGGAAGCTAATGAGTCAAACTACTAAAATCACCACCCAGGCTACTATAAGAGAAGGTTTCTGCAGATTTATATAACCCCACCTTTATGCTTCTTTAAAGCTCAAAGAACCCTATTCATTCAACACTGGAATATGTTTTCTTGGCAATGTCAAGCAAGGTATTCGCCCCGCGCTGCAATAAAGCGTGTTGGATCTAATTCTGGGGGCAGCTATTTTCTTTGCACGCCGCTTAAAATAGACAGCACCTCTGCTACACCATGCATCAGTGCAACTGCCTGAGTGACAGACGTGTCCAGAAATGTTGTTTTTTAATGTGTGATGGATTAGCGCCGGTCGGAGGGGGCACGACATGACACATTTATGAGCTGGACAGAAACAGCACGAGGAGAATGGAAGTACCAGACTGCAGCTCTGCCCCTGGGCTAGATGTTGAGTAGTGGGTATTAGTTTTCAGGGTCCTACACCACAATAGTGAACCAGGAGCAAGGAGATGGAAGCAGGTGGAGGGGGCACAGGCTGGATGAAATACCATCAGTCATTTTGATTTTCGGTATTAAGCTTCAAACCAGCAGATACATATAATATAGAGAGTGTAATTCAGGATAGAAGCTGAAGATAGGATGTTTATAAGCATTTGGGAGGAAGGGTGATATTAGATAGGAATAGAATGTGAAAAAAAATTTATTTAACAAAAGATTAATGCAAATAAATTATAGAAAATTTCAGTGTAGGACCATATTATGAATCGGGGTGCATTGGAAAGACACACTATCACATTTTTTAAGCAATTCCAATCGCATGTGTCAGAGTCAACAGCTCTCATTTATTTGGATTTAATCACTATAAGGGGAAATAAGTTTTATCCCTCCCTCCAGTAAAAATAACTTTGCAAAGAGGGTGATGCAAAGACCACGAGAGGGCGGAGGGAATCACCCCTCCTACAAGTCACACCCTGATTATAGGTATGAATCTGCAAACCTCCAATTCCCCTGATAAAATGTCCAGAAAAGTAAGTGATTTGCCTTCTTCTGACATGCAAATATGGTGTTTTATTTATGTTTTACTGTCTGCAACCCAAGGTGAGCCCATCAAATCCCCCTTCTGATTATTATGTAAACACTCACCCCTCCAGTGTGTATCAAGCTTTGTCCCTATGGAACAAACAGAGCTGGATGCACGAGGCTTCATTTAACAAAAAGAAAAGAGCTCTAATATGGAAACAACCCAACGTCCTGTTTGGAGTTTAACAGAGACAAAAACAGACATTTGTGGCGCTGAGAGAGAGAAAGCAAGGGAGAAAGTGGGAGAGGGAGAGCCACTGGACAAACAGGTGTTTCTGATCACTAAGCAAATTTGCTAAATGTTCACCAGCCAGTGCTGTGGATGAGCCACTACAGCATGGCCACAGGCAACAGCACGAAACTGTGGCACACACATTGAAGTAGTCTGTGGGTCACAACACTCTCCTTGTACCATCAGGGGAAAAAACACTGATAATGCAGTGGCAAATGGTTCAAACATAGTTCAACCATTCATTCATATATATACATTTGCTGCTCATTACTCATCCTCTACTATCAGATGTGCAATCAGCAAAACCACAGCCATAATCTCATGTTCTGCCACTGCTGGTAAAACACATACAATACAGCATTCAGCGAGTTGGCCTACAGCTGTTACTATACAAGACTTTGCAGCCCCTGTTACATCATCAACTGGTTTGCCTTCACTGGAGGAGAAGTGTCCTCTGAAGTGGATACATCAAGAGTCAAATAGGTCTCTCACTCACTCTCTCTCACACAGACACACGCACACACGTCTCACAGTGAACATGAGAAAGCAAAGAAGAAGAAAAACATGTTTTGTTGCACTGTGAAGCTCTTGGCTGTCAGTCTTACCCGGAGAGCCGCCTGCTGCTGGCGGA
>OMNM01002997.1:10028-20521 GCA_900302745.1 Parablennius parvicornis | reverse complement strand
TCACACCTCCAGGAGGGGCTATTATCCTGTCAGAGGACTCTTCTTCACAGCAGTGGAAGCTTTGCTGCTGAAAAGTCACACCCTTCTGCTTGTTTTGTTGACCTGCGGAGTTCACACACGGGTCTGAGTGGAGGCTCCAGATGCAGGGTGACGGAAAGAAACAAGGCAGAAATGGGGGGGAGAACAAAGTGTGGTGGTAAACATGGGGGGGCAACTGAGAATTCACCTGGTGTTAGGTTGTCATTGTACAGTCACACTTCAGGAAATCAGATCATCGTGTGGATCTGAGGTCACAACACTCCATTACTTAAAAGTAGTTCTGACAAGTGATTTTGTACTGAGGAGGTCATTCTGAAACTGACTGTTCACTCCCCGTAATTACTAGCATTGGTCTGTGAGCTAACCTAGAAGGCATTCCTGAAAACAGGTCTGGTGCATCAACACTGAGATACACTGAGAACTGAAGGTTTGATCATGAGGAAGGTGAAATGTGCTTAAGAATAGAAAATATGCCTCTGACGTTTATACATCTATTATTAATCTCCCCAATAAACTTTCAAAAGATTGATCGGAACATTTAGAAAGAAACCTGTTTAACACAAAAGTTCTGTTCAGATTGTCTATTGCATCGAGAGGCTCTTGATTACATCTCAACTGACTTGTGGACACAGTTTGCAGCAGATTCATGAGGAGACGTGTCGCCACCTACTGGGAGAAATACGTAAGTACAACTCCCCAAAGAAGCGCTCAATACGCTTTCAGCCAGCTATGAAACCTTCAAGGGCAAAAGGTCAGCATGTTTCTGAGATCTATCTCAGAAACATGCTGACAATAAAAAAAAGGAAGTACAAAGTACACCGTGGACACTTGCAAAAAACCCAGAAAAAAATAAACTACTGACATTAGGTTTTATCAAATACTTTTTTTATTGAAATAATGTGAAGAATTTTAGATTTTTCTCCAAATACAAACAACACATTTAGTTAAAATATTAACAATGACATACAAATAAGTTACAAAAACACACATACTTAAATGTTTATATGGTTTAATACAGTTTTTTTGTGTGGAATTTTTGTGTGGAATTAAACAAGGACAACGAGGAGCTACACAACAAAATACATTTTCACTAATTTAGGTCTTTAGGAAATTAAATCAGATTTGAATAAATACAAAACGCAGTGTAGCTGGCTTTTAAAAAATAATGTGTCATATGTTATGTCTTACCATCAATTACTTCCAGTAGAAAGTTGCTTGCAATGCCCCTTGCTACGTTGTACGTGGACTGAGATGCTCACATGTCAGCAAGGTTATTAAAGAATATTTCTTTTGGTAGTCTACAGATCAGCAATGCAAATGATGATACAATTATTTGTATTACTAACTGCAATTCAACCTTTTGTATATGTGGAACTGAAGATGGTGATGTTGGCTCCCAGAAAAAAAACGAAAACAAATATGCTCAGAAAGTCTAACAACTTGACTTAAAGCAGAGATATACACCCTGCGAGGCTAAAACACTAACCACTGTGTCGCCTCAATACATTTATTTCAATGACTAAACTGCTGTTCTTACAACTGCTTTTGTGTTTATGGAACACTCTGAAAAAAAGTGGATAAAGAAAGACTAATACTAAATTAATATTAAGATAATTAAACTCAAAAGAAGAGATTTTGAAGTGATTTTAAACATCCAGTGTTTTACAGAAATCACAGCTTATGTAAAACTAGCATGTGTCATTGGCACTTTGAAAGAATCTCCTGACAGCTTTTGTAAACTTTCATCAAACAGTTGAGCCTTGGCTTTGAACTCTGGGAGAAATAAAAAAAAGAAAAGGAGAAGAAAAAGAGATGATGTTGATTAGATTCAGGTTTTCAGGAGCATGTTGCCTGTTGCGTTGCTTCCTGAGATTTGGGAACACAAATCCTCACCTGAAACAACGGCACGACACTGGACACCGCGTTCACTTCGGACGGCTCCTTCAACAGGACGCACAGGTAGTAAATGATTTGTTGCTAAAATAAAAACACCGAAAGATAAGCCGTCACTCAAAAAGCATATACAACTAACAAATCAACCGCAGAGTCACGTACCATGTAAATAGCTTCATTGATGACAATATCTTTGATCTTGCTCATCTCGATGAAGGTGGTGACTTCGCGTCCTGAAGCGTACGTGGAGGACACCTGGATGCCTAAAGAGCCGATAACCAGGAGCGACTCGTGGTCCACTTTTACAAAGTGAATGTACAGCATCATCCCCAACAGGGTGATGACAATAGCACCCGACAGAACGGCCGTGTTCTAAAAAAGAAGCAGGAAAAATATTAATAGAAAAGTCCTGACATGTTTCTATCTTTAATTTTCACTGAAGAAAGCATTACTTTAAATAATTCTCTCACCCTGAAACCACATTGAAGCACAAATATTCCTTATTAGTAGCCATTTGTATACTAACAAATGATTAACTGAATAATTGTTTTTTGAGGAATGAAATGTAAAAAAACAACAACAACAACAGAAAAACTAAAATATATTAGACATGTTGACATGGGAAGAATATATATTATTAAAATAGTCTAATGACTATCAGGATGCAGAACATACCTCATTGTATTTATCAATCTACCCTGCAATAATATAAACCAAACACAAAAAGTAATGGAATTTAAGTTTGGTAGAATGATTTATTTGAAAAACAGCTTTTCTTTGTGATTAATTTTGTTTAGTGGCTGTGATGATAAAAGCAAGGCTGCTCATCCCACAAGTGCATGTTACCTAAATATGTGGTGTTTCATGTGTAATCAGGTGTTTCAGTGGTATTAAATGTGTTACCAAGAGAAGGACGATTCTTTATAAAAAAGGTAATAATCACCAAACTTTACAAATTATTACTTCTTTCAAGTCTGTAGTAAGGTCTTTTGTTTCTTTTTCTTGAACCACACATACATGTCTATAGCTTCGAAACTGTTATATTGTTAGTTATCTTTAAAAATCAGAGCATGAAACGCATCACTTGCAATCTAACATGTACAACTCATCATTACACTCCTGAATCAACAAATTCCAACTCTTTGATGTCAGTATTTAGGATGGGGATGATTTCTGGTTCTTTTGAAACACATAAATCAAATATATAAAATTAGATAAAACTCCTTTCAATAGGTGCTTTATATCCACCGATTAAAACAGTATATGGGACATTGTAATATCTCAAAATGAATGCGAAATCAAGTCCTAAATAATGATAGAGTGCTTCATGATCTATTCTTTAGTTATTACGTAATATCAGAATTTCTTTTTTGTTCCATATGATTTAGTGAAGATGCATAAACCTCAATAAAGAATGGTCTTGTGTCTGATATATCATAAGATTAAGGTCAAAAGGGTCAAACCTATAGGAAACGATACACCATGCATGTACTCAGTTTGGTGTCTATTATAATATCTAATACATTTAATACAAATAGTGATGATCTTTGAGGTAGATCGGGTAATTATTCTTTTTGAAAGATTTATAGTTGTTTTTAACAGTTCCGTGAGAGTGAGTGTGATGATCAGTGTCACGAATGGAATAACAATACGTGCCATAAAATAAGTGCGTGAAACAACCTGATTCTGGTAATAATTGACTTGTCGTGATGAGAAAAAGTGTATCTCACCTCTGTGAAGAAGAACACGCCGTAAGCCACCAGCCACACGCAGCAGGTGTACACCATCACCTTACCGATGGAGACTTTAGGGGAGCTCACGGTGAACTCGCTGCAGAAGCTGGAGTGTTTCTGGCAGTCCAGAGCGATGGTTTTGCCACTGATATCACTGTATTTCTCGTCCTCCATCGTGTGTGCACCAAAAATGACGTGAGAGGAGAAGAAAGGCGAGCATGTAGAATAAAGTTAGCCTCGAGCTAACGTAGGAGAACGACAGCAGAGGTCAGCAGCTTGTGATAATAATAATAATTTGGGGGAAAGAAGATACAATCACCGTAAAAGATGAAATCATAAATGCATACCCGGGCTACAAAACAAATTAAAAAAAAAAAAAACATGTAACGGCGAAACTTTTAATTTCGAGACTTCCGACATGAAGTACCAACAACACTCGATAGTTCCTTAGGATGGTTAGTAAAATACACCGGAGTGTCCCGGTTACAGGGAGCTTCTTTACGTGCTTTTGACTCAGTGCGTAACAAGGGTGTTAGGAGTGCCAACAAGCTTAATCAATCACGAAAACAAGACATGGTTACAGGGATATGATACATTAAATAAATTTAACAAGTAATGACTCTATATCAGTTGTCTCCTCTTTAACTGTGTTCACGGTGTACGCCGGTGTAACATTCAAGTGGATGCTCGAGCAGCTGGAAAGAACAAAGCATTATGGGTGATGGCTGTCGATATTTCATGTTCGTTTAGTTAACTTTTCTTATATTTCTTCATAAATATTAATTCCAAATTTAAACGAGAAATGCTATATAAATACGCATATACATATCAGTCACTACGTATGTTTTGAGGACATTAAAACTCCTCGTTTGAATCGTAAGGACTTCATTTCCCAGAATGCGCTGCGGTTTGAGATGACCATTGACCTCTGGATAAAAACAAGCCGATCAGCTGATGTAAAAGCGACAACAACCCAAAGGGTCCGACACAAAATAACCCAGATAACTTTGTCAGCAGCTGTAGATATATGTACGGTTGTACAGTACCGAGTCTCGTTTTGGATCGTGACGAGGCGGCGATCAACTTAGTCGTCGTTCGCCGGACTGGTAGCATCTGCTAGGTTAGTGGACTCAAATGAAGGTTGTTTGTTTCTTCCGGAGTGTGTCTCTTTGTGTAGCTGCTGTGAGCTAACGGCACTCTATTACTTAACTTCCACTATGCCCAGCGTATCGGGCTACTTTTAAGTGGAATATTACTTACGTGCTATAAATATCTTACTATTATTACAAATATATACAAGGCAGCTAATAGTTGCTCGCGAGGTCTTGTAACAAATTACTACCTGAGCCTGTTTACTTGACATATTAAATATTTGTTTTGATTTCGAGACAATTCTGTTACTAAGTAGTAGTAACAAGGTGCTCAGTTGATGTGATTTCGGCAGCTTTGTGCTTGAGTGAAACCGAGTCAAAAGAGTTAAATGACATCTGGTCGGAGATATTTACCTCATCGTGCCATAACTTGGTGTCCTGCCTTGCACTTATTTCGCAATCCCACATTAGCTACTGTTACTCTCGGGCAGCAGGTGTACTTGTGTCGTCAGGCCTGACATGAGTGGTCAGGGATCGGCTGTAGATAAAGGTATGAACACAGTCCTAGTCTGCCAGGAGAGCTACGCCTGCGGGGGTTCAGATGAGGCGGCGTTTGAATGCGATGAATGTGGCAGTCTGCAGTGTGGCCGCTGCGAGCTGGAGCTGCATCGCCAGGAGCGGATGAGGAATCACGACCGGGTCCGGATCGCGCCGGGCCACGTTCCTTTCTGTGACTCGTGTAAAGGTGACAGCAGCTGCTCTGTCAGGCTCAGAGCGGTGGTGCGCTGCCAGGGTTGTAAGATAAACCTGTGTTTGGATTGCCAGAAACGTACCCATGGTGGAGTCAACAAGAGGAAGCACCCACTGACACTTTATCCCCCAGCCAAAGCTCCTCAGGAGAGCAGTGTAGGTGCTGGGGAGGCAGAGATGGAGATCCTTAAAGCCAAGCTGGAGAAGGTGTGCAGCTTCCTGTTAGTGGATGAGAAGGAGGAGATGCAGGTATGTTGCAGAGAAAGCACATATCAACATTTAAGGTTTAAATTCTTAATTCTAGTCCACTAAGAATAAAGGGTAACTTAACTTGCATTAGTCCTTGTGAAAAGATTTAAGACATGCTGTAATGATATTCATGGTATTATGTTGATTCTCAGGTGAAGGATGAAGAAGAATTTGTCAACAGATTGGGCTGTAGACCAGATGAACTCTTGAAGGTGGTCTCCATCTTTGGAAACACTGGGGAGGGAAAATCCCACACCCTCAACCACACCTTCTATCTCGGAAGAGAAGTTTTCAAGACGTCTCCCACTCAAGAGTCCTGTACTGTAGGAGTTTGGGCAGCTATGGACCCTCTTCACTGGGTTGTAGTCATCGACACAGAGGGCCTGCTCGGAGCTGGTATGTGACAAGCCATAAAAAAAATTTTTAATTAAGTTTTTTTTATTTCTCTAAATAACCATCCTTTCATCCATCAGGAGCCAATCAGGGTCAGCGTACCCGCCTGCTCCTCAAGGTCCTGGCTATTTCTGATGTTGTCATCTATCGAACGCATGCTGACCGTCTCCATGATGATCTCTTCAAGTTTCTTGGCGATGCATCAGATGCCTACATCAAATATTTCACCAGGGAGTTGAAGGCGACCACAACCCGTTGTGGTCTGGATGTTCCGCTGTCCACCCTTGGCCCTGCTGTGATTATCTTCCATGAAACTGTTCACACCAAGCTGCTCGGCTCAGGTACATCAAGTCTGTACTTAATTTAGAAATTCACGAAACAAGACTTCATGGTTTTTTTTTAATCGTCTTCATGTAATCATATTGTCCCATTTTGTCTGCTGCATGTTCTCCAAATGAAGACAAACCATCTGAATCAGCCGACCGCCTGCTCCAGGAGCGTTTCAGAAAGCTGGGACTGTTTCCTGAAGCGTTCAGCTCCGTTCAGTACCGCGGGACTCGGACGTACAACCCTCCTACAGACTTCAGTGGGTTGCTGCGCAGCCTGGAGCAACAGCTGGACAACAATACAACTCGCTCACCTCGTTCTGCCAGTGTCATCTTCAAAGCTCTACAGGTTGTAATGCTTATTTGTAACTTACGCGTATGCATTATTTTATAAATGGACATTTTGGAATGTTATTCAGATCTTCTCCCACCTCTTTCATTCAGGCCCTGAGTGAACGCTTTAGTGGGGATATTCCAGATGAGCACATGACGAGCAATTCTTTTTTCCCCGATGAGTACTTTACCTGCTCCAGCATCTGCCTCAGCTGTGGGTATGTATTTGTGTCATGCCGGCAAAAAAAACAAAACAAAACAGCGGGTCATCTGTAGGCATTAAAGAATAGCATGGTTCACAGTTATTAAAGTTAACTCTTTTTCTCTTTAGGGCTGTTAGAGGACCAGAAAAATGCCAATTTTTGTTAGAATTCTTGTGCTGAAACTGTCAGTGAAGGCTCAGTTTTGATAGCAGATCTACCGCTTTACTGGTTGAGCTGGAAAATGGTGATATAGTGTGAATATTTTACTCACATAAACTCTTAAAACCATGCAAATATGTTACAAATGCAGCTTCCCTTGATTTTAGGTCAGTTATAATAATAGACGATGTTACTATCAAAGCATCTGCAGTGTCTCATTCTTCCTTTGTGAAGCTTTCGAGTTGAAACAGTTCACAGAATATCTTAAGGTGGCATATCTTATAGCAGATTGTTTTCCAATTCTAGTTTGTCAGTTCGAACCATCATGTGTCAAAAGTTAGGCAAGAACCCGAACCCAAAGTTGCCTCAATGGGGGTGAGAGCATCTTGCATAGCAGTCGCCGTTAGGTATGTGAATGAGGGAGCGAGACTTGCTGATTGTGTAAAGCGTGTTGAGACTGTTGTATAACTGCTTAAAAGAAAACTTGTAGATACAGTGATGCAATGCCATCATTGTAAGAAAATAAAAATAAAATAAAAAATTTGATTGCTTGCGTGCACATGCAGTTCTTTGTCCAAAGTCAGATGCCTACAGGCTTATTATCTTGTTCATGTTACATGTATACAAAGAACGTGAGTCTGTCCTTTGCCTCTGAGTTGGAGCGCTCTCTCTTTCAGGTCTGGCTGTAAGAGAAGCATGAATCACTTGAAGGAAGGACTCGACCACGAAGCCAAACACCGCTGTCGCTACTCTGCGCAGTACGACAACCGCATCTATACTTGCAAGGCAAGTGCAAAACGCTCTGCACATGGTGAGGTGTGTCTGTGACGGGGTTCTGAGTGTCTGTGTTGGACTCCACAGGCCTGCTATGAGGGAGGGAAGGAGGTAATAGTGGTTCCCAAAACGACGGCTTCGTCTGACTCACCGTGGTTTGGCTTGGCTATCTACGCCTGGTCTGGGTGAGTCCAGCTTCTTGCCACAAGAAATTTAATACGCTCCCAATAAGTGAGATGAAAAACTAAGCGAGAACACAGGATGACGACAAGATGAGGTGTTGGACGAACCGCCGTTCGTCCATGTGACACCTCTGCCCCTGTCTTATTGCTGAAACTGTGATCTTTTTGTCTTTGTACAGATATGTTATTGAGTGTCCCAACTGTGCAGTGATCTACAGAAGCAGGCAGTACTGGTATGGAAACCAGGATCCAGTGGAAACAGTGGTCAGGACTGAGATCCAGCACATCTGGCCAGGGGTACAAGATAAATATATTCTTTTTGAATCAATTAAATAATTGTGGAAGCCAGGAGTTTGGTGGTTTTTAGTCAAAAGAATGAAGTCACGTTGAAAGCGGGAAGCCTGTGCAGTGGCAGTGCAGTTTGTTGTTAAAGGAAACAAGCACGTTGATCGGCGTGTACTACTGTTTGAATGTTATCAAACTGAAATATTGCCTTAGTGACTTACACGTGCATAAATTATAATTAAACGGTTCTTTTTAATATATCTGAACTCTTGTTGTTCTCCACAGTCGGATGGCTTTTTGAAGGACAACAACAATGCTGCGCAGAGGCTGTTGGATGGAGTCAAATACATTTCTCAGTCTGTCTCTGAACTTAGTGTGAAGCCCGCCAAAGCTGTAACCTCCTGGCTCACCGACCAGATTGCTCCTGCCTACTGGAAACCCAACTCCCTCATCATGGTACAGGACTTTACTCGAAGTGTAGAATAACACAAGCACATAAAGTACTACTCTCAGTGTTTCATTGAAAGTGAAGTCCGATTTCACTGTGTTGTAGAAATGCCATAAATGTGGTGAGGAGTTCCAGCCGAATGACACTAAGCACCACTGCCGTGCCTGTGGGGAGGGTTTCTGTGACGCCTGCTCCTCCAAAACCCGGCCAGTCCCAGAGAGGGGCTGGGGCCTCGCTCCAGTTAGAGTCTGCGATGCCTGTTTCCACAACAGGGAGATCCCAACCGGTACGCAAACCAGTCCCTTTATGTCAATTCAACACCCAGCAGCAATCTCTATTAATCTTCAAAAGGACAATAGTCTTACTGAGGATTATTTTAACAGCAAACTGTGAATGTCTGATTTGATCTGTACGTGTTGTAGAGTTGCTGGACGCCGCCTTGGAGGAGGAAGGAGGCACTCTGATAGCGCGCAAGGTTGGAGAGGCCGTTCAGAACACCATAGGAGCCGTCGTCGGTGCCATCGACATACCGCTCGGTGAGTGTGAGCTCCATCTCTTGTTGGATTCGCGTGAACACAGACCTGCAGACACGCGTCCACCTACTAACGTGACGAGGCGGCACAGGGGAGAGACGGGACATGAAATGAATAAATGAGTCACCACAAGTGCGTGGGCAACTCAAGAGGGTGGAAAAGAATTGTACATCTTCCCCGAGTGGAATCCACCAGTTCATGTAAGGTGTCCCAGTAGAAGTAGCACGGGCAGGTGAAGTATACGTACGATTAGCTCCTGGGATAGCGGAGTCAGGTTGTCCAGCAGAGTCTGGACTGTTAAAGCCTCCGAGGTTCTACACTCCGCACTGCCAACTCTTGTAGTGCTTTGTTGCATTTGTCAGCTTTTCCACTCCGCACCACCCGGTCCCTTGTCCTCATGCTATTCCACATACTTTTTTTTTTTTATTCCCATTTAAAAAAAAAAAAAAAAATTCAATCACAAAATGTGCTGAGGTCTAATTACAAGGTGACAGGAAAGCAAAAAAAAAAAAACCTCATGTCAATGTAATATTATGATCAAACTTAAGATGAACTCTAATGATCCCAAAGGAGCAATTTGTAGTACACGACAGTAACACGTGGGGAGCGTTTATACAAAACACATATATAAATGCTATTACAACTATTGAGCAGACCAGTGGTAAACAACAAAAGATATGACAGTCTCTTGTTTTTTTTGCCAATTGATGCATCGCTGATAAAATGCTAATGGTGACCAACCCGCAGAGAGTTAACCCTCAACTTTTATCTTCGGTTGATATCAACAAGTTGTGTTTTTCTATCCGTTCGTTCAGGTCTAGTGAAGGACGCGGCTCGCCCGGCCTACTGGGTCCCGGACCAGGACATTCACTCCTGCTGCGAGTGCCAAAGGGAGTTCACCCCGCGTCTCTCCATCCATCACTGCCGTGCCTGTGGACAGGGCGTGTGTGACGACTGTTCCCAGGAGCGCCGCTCCGTGCCGTCCCGCGGCTGGGATCACCCTGTCAGGGTCTGCAGCGGTTGCAATCAGAAGCCCGGGGATCTCTAGCAGCACACGGATGAGAAAGGGGAGAAGCGTGGGGATGGTTTAGTAACCTCCTTT
>OMNM01002996.1:10918-26508 GCA_900302745.1 Parablennius parvicornis | reverse complement strand
TTTGCTTATTATACTTCTTTAGAAAGATTGACTTATGATAGGGCATATTTATATGTGTATAAATTAAGAAACAGATTGATTGGTCATTTGGAGTTGTTTCTCTTGCTCTCTCCTACACATGTAAACACAAGTAACACAAGATTCCATATTTTTGTTTTCTTAGAGTATATTTAGCTTTTTGTAACTATTTCAGGCACATGCATGGGTACATATACACCCCCCCCCACACACACACACACACACACACCAGACATCTCATACAACCTGTAGGCATTAGTAATGAATTTAATTATTATCTTTTTTTTACTCAGTTGTGTTAAAATGAAACTTAAAAAGGTAGATGTGTGTGTGTGTGTGTGTGTGTGTGTCAGCCAAAGGGGTTGTGTATAAGTAAGTTAACATATCTATCTATCTATCTATCTATCTATCTATCTATCTATCTATAACATGGAAAAAGTGTATGTGAGTTTGAATGAAAAGAGTTGCACAAAGCAATGGAGAGATTATAATCAGAGTAGATTCATGATGCACACAATTTTATGCAACATATCAAATACTCATATTATCAGACTGGGGTTCACTTTCAGGGAAAGGTTGAGAAAGGTCCACTAATCGGCTGTCTTCAGTTTTCCTTCAAGTTTTTGTTAACAAAAAACACGGACAAAGCTGCTCGTTCTGCGTTAACTCCTGTTGATTCTAGTGCTATCGGAAAACAAGCACAAGATGTTAGGAACAATGACGTTCCAAAATTTTTGTAAAAGAAAACAAAACATCACACGATAGAGCAGACAAATGCATATTGATGTGATTGTGAATATAAATGACAACTACAGAGCACTTTTTGATGCAACTGTTGCTTTTATTTGCTGATAATGAAAAGATGTAGAAAAGCAGGGCACCATATTCACCATATTTGACACAAAAGGATGAATCACATAAAGATCAGTTTTTGTTCGAACCTATAATCAAATGTGTACTCAAGTGCACAAACAGTTGATTAAGTTGAAAAATCTCAAAATATATGGCTCATTCATTTTTTTTAATTTCAATTTTTTTTTTTTTTTTTGTATTTTAGCATTAAAGAAACCCAGAAAGTGCTCCCAAGGATGTAGAATTCAGTGTGGTTGAAGATTGTCGAATCAGCAGGGCTCACTGCAGGAATGGCACCATTTGTTTTACTGAAATTCTTTTCTTCTCAAACTTCATCACCTGCAACTTCTTTGACAGGTATTAACCATCCCAGTTGTCTACAATAAAAAGAGGAGAAAAACATTTGCAATTAAAAAAAAAAACAAAAAAAACCAAACAAACCCTCTAAACTACACAAGGTTAAAACAAATCCTCTCTGGAGTCTTTTATATGAATAACTCACGACGTGGGGGAATGCACACTCGTCCACAATGACGATCGCAGCAGTCCCAGCCGCTGGGGCAATGCTTGTCACTGAGGCATCGGCGTGGATGGGTAGCACACCCAAAGTCCCTATTCCAGTGAATGGATGGGCATTTGCTGTTCACGACAGCTAAAGAGTAAAAAAAAGATGTGCATAAATATTCAAAGTTATGAAACAGACAAGCTGACAGTTTGTTGCTGTTTAATAGTGTAACATTGAGTCTTCTATAGAAATGAAAAGATTTCACCAATTCTTTTACAGCTGCTCAATTGATAATATATGTAAAGATAGTGAATGACTAAAACTGACTAAAAACTTTGAATTCAGACATTATGAAAAGTTGTATTCAAACCCGGGATGCAGGGGAAATTGGGAAATCTTGAATAAATTATGAATATACCTGACCTGCAACATGTAAATGCTGCCTTATCAACATACAAAAGGTTTATTTCAAGGTACAGCAAATACAACAGCTCTTGCCACTTTGCCATTTTGAGGATTACATGAGTAATCCTCAAAATGACACGGACACTCTCAATTACAGAAAACTCTGAACTGCACAGGAAGTATTTGATATTCTTATTTCAACACATCTCACCTGGTGCAACACACACAGATGTACATCCTTTCCGGCAGCACTTGAAATGTCCGGGACAGTGGTGGTCAGATTTGCACCCAGGCCAACTTTTACACACCACATTTGAAGGCCAGCCAAATTGAGGGCATGATCCAGGCTTGACTGATGGGACTGAGAACACAATGTTGTTAAAGAGTAAATGTAACTTTTGAAGGTTTGTTTTCCTTCAAAACTATTCCAGATTAAAATTTTAAGGTCAAGCAAATACAACAGCTCATAGTTCTTGGTGATTATACTTCAGTTTACTCCAATATTATTCAAAACATAAAATATCCTCTCAATTACAGAAAAGCCTAACTTCGCAGAAAGCATTTAAGAATATGTTGTTACTTCATTCACGTCTCACCTGGTGCAACACACACAGATGTACATCCTTTCCGGCAGCACTTGAGATGTCCGGGACAGTGGTAGTCAGATTTGCACCCAGGCCAACTTTTACACACTACATTTGAAGGCCAACGAATTTGAGGGCATGATCCAGGCTTGACTGATGAGAAAGAGAACACAATGTTGTTAAACAGTAAATGCAGCTTTTGATTGTCTGTTTGACTGAAAAACAATGTCAGGTCATGTGTTCCACAACTATTTATCACCTGAAAAGATTTAACCAAAGATTTTTTGAAGCTTTAAAATGTATTCTTTAACCAGTCAAAGCCTGGGTTCACTCCAGGCTTCATTGAAAATTGATAGAACACAAAATGTACAAAAGTAAACACAAAATACCTTTGGCATCTGAGTACTCAATCACACTCAGGATCAGGATCAGTGCACAGACTGTAGACAGACGAGCCTCCATGTCTCCACTTCCTGTGCACAAGGATGCAACTGCTTCTTGGGCAAAAATCGCTGAACATATATACTGTCACAAAACATATAAGTCAGGGGATTGGTCTGCCCCTCCTATCATACTCTCTAATTATAAATAGATGAGTATTCCTACACATGCCACTCTGTCTATTGTTTGTTTCTTTTGAGCGAAGTTTTTACAAAAAAAAACCGTAATCAAGATTTAATTTTTTTGGCAACCAACACAAAAGAACAGTGCTTCTTCCACTCCTCAGCAATTTTCCACATGTGAACATTTTCAGCAAAAACTACAAAAGATATAAATGTCAGAGATAACTAATGACAGTGTTCTATTATCTTTTAGTGATCAGCTGATGCACTCCAGGGCAACACTTATACTTAAAAACTATCATCTATGTTGCATATAAAAAAGACCAGCTCCACCCTTAATTAAACAATTATCATTGATACTCTCTTTTTTAGATTACACTGGTTGAACACAAACACACACACAAACACAAACACACACACAAACACAAACACAAACACAAACACAAACAAACACACACACACACACATTCCAACAGAAACACACCCCTATACAATTTGAGCTATTTAGGCCAATGTTTAAAAACACAAAACTGAAAGTTAACACAATTGATCTTCAGTTTTGGTCACCTTTCACCATTGTGACACAAGCCCTGATCTTTCTCTTACATATGCTCAATGTTTTATTTCTCTCAATTCTCAAATGACTTTCTGGTATTACATATAAATCTGATACAATAAACAAATGATATCACAATTCACATCACAAAGATAGAAACTGAACTTACATTATACATATAAGGGACCTTGGTGCAAGACATTCTGCTCTGTTTTGCATTAACTCAATAGATTACTCACATCTACCATCCAATCTACAACGAACCAGTCATGCTGAGGCAACAATTCTCATCTTCATGGCCTGCCTGAGGCTTAGACCATGGAGTAAAAACCTGCCTGGCATTGCCTTGTCTGTTTTCTGTTTAGAGTTTTGTACTTCTGCTCTGGTAGCTGATGACAGCTGATACTCACATTGTGAAACGATACAAATATTTAAACAATAAAAGTCGACAAGCCTGTCAGTTAAAGCTGATGTTTTTCAGCTATAATCAGGTATGA
Source organism: Parablennius parvicornis (assembly GCA_900302745.1). Lineage (NCBI taxonomy): Eukaryota > Metazoa > Chordata > Actinopteri > Blenniiformes > Blenniidae > Parablennius > Parablennius parvicornis. The sequence goes on along the minus strand of OMNM01002996.1, from coordinate 22,528 downwards.
TTCAATTCCAACATTTGGATTAAGTGTCACTGGGTGTCAGTGGAGTGCTCACTAAAGCATAGCCGAACAAATATATGTAGGCTATGATAAAAATATGCAGAAAACCTAATGAAAGACGACCATAAGAAATCATTCTCATCTCACATCTTTCAAATCATTACATCACATCCTGGTTCACAGCTTTCATTGCAGAGGCCATTTTCATGAGGACATTAAAAAGAAAGTTCATACTTTTATATTTTTGGGGAACAAAACTGTAATCTTCTCTCAGCTTTGTCAAGCTGTTCTCAACAAGAGAGGTCGTCCTCTGACAATGAATGAAGATATCAGGACCTGAGAGGAATACTTTTAGGATGGCCTAAACCTGGGGGTCATGCTTCTTTGCCTCTACAGTGTTGCATGAATAACGTACATTATATTTGGACAAACAAAATGGGATAGTGGTCCCAAATTTCAGAAAAGGTGAGCGGATAGTGTGTGCCAACTATGAGGAAGTCAGTAAGGGGTTACAAAAGAGGAAAGTCGGATGGATATTTGAACCCAAGAGGAGCAGTTCAATCTCCATTATGGCCGTGGCACAATGGATCAGCCCATCAACATTTCAGAGATTATTAAGGGGGCATGGGAGTTCAACAATCCAGTCTACATGTGTTTTGTAGACCTGGAAAAGCTCTGACTGTGTCCCCGGAGATGTCTTGTTGGAGGTACATGGAGAGTAAAGAGTACTGGAACCACTGCTATGGCCTATCCTGTCTTTGTTGTTCCAGTATGACATCTGTGTCCATATTCTCGGCATTAAGTCAGACTTGATGAAGGTGAGTGCTGGACTCCGCCAACGTTGTACTTTGTCCTCCTTTCTGTTTGTGTGGAAGCCCAGGGGATTCTGAGGATTCTCTTCACCATTGTCATTAATTCATTGTTACTAGTAATGAAAAATATGGTGCACTAATTGCAGGACTTTATACATTCAATATTGAAACATTGCAAGAGACACTTGTCTCTTGTCACTTGCACTTGCAAAAAATAAATAAATAAATAAATAAATTTTCCCCCATATTAAAAAAAAATTGTTGCTTTTTTTTAATCAGGACTTTTACTAGATTTAATGTGATGTACAGAGTAGATGAAACATTTCAATTTTGTATTTGTTAAAAAGGGTCAGGTCTCATATGCTATTGTCACATCCTGTTTTATTTGACTGTGTCCCCGTGCACTTACCCTTCCTGTTGGCCTCCCTCTTTCTGTGCGAGTCTGCCTTTGTGTTCACTGTGATTAGTGACGTAAAGATTCTATTCTATTTTGAATTGTATAAATGTGAGCCTGTTGAGCTGGTGTGAATTCTTTCAAGGGCAAGTTCTCACCATTCATCCTTCAGTCTCGGTTCGAGTTCGTGCTCCCAAGCAGCTTTGACTTTGGTTGGAGAGTTGTTACATGTGAGTATGGCCCTCTTTACACAACAACGTTCCAAGTGACAACGTCTCCTTCATTTCAGAAAGGCTTTGCGTTTCCTCAAAAAACAGCAACACTGAAAACTATACGGTTAGAAATGGCAGGCCACAAGGTGGCACTGTTAGTTCTCAGGAGCATAAAAGAAAGGTTCCACCTGGGGAGCCAGATTTTAAAAAACCCAGCTGCGGTGGCTCTGAGGATGTATATAACCAACACCCAAAATGGGACGAACGTCTTGCGGTTATACTTGTTTTTGTTGTCATGTAAACGGAGCCTATATTTCCTCTTTCAGAGGAGTGACTAATGAAAGGGATGTTTGTTGGGGAGTGGGGACGGAAACGTGACCAAAGGGTTGAGAAAAGAATCTAATTTGAGAAGAAGGGAGATGAAATTATTTTGATATAAAGGGGAAACTGAAAAGAAACCCTCATGAACATACAGATCTATTTTCAGACATTTTCACACATTGATGAAAATAGTGAATCTGATATATCTGGTTGAAAACAAAGAGGGTGAGAGACAGATGCAGTGGTCACATGGAGAAAGATAATAGGTGAAATCCTATTACCATCTGGTTTTTAAGTTATTTAGTTTTGACCCACTTTTCAACATTGAACACAAAAAAACACATAATACAAAAATACTGCACCAAAAAATAACAAAAATAACTTAGAAAATAACCAAAAGGAAATAAACAAACAAAACCTGGTTGAACTCAAAGAGACACTAGCAGAAGGCAGAGCTGTGCCCTAGGGGAAAATGGGTTGCACAATCGGCACACAGAACAGGTGGCGTGAGTTACAAACACACAGTAGGAATCTGTGCAACCAGTTTGGCCTCCCTACGTGTATTCTTCAATTCAGAAGATACACATCAGCTAACAAATACCAAAGCTGTCACACAGGTTCACTGCTGCTCCAATTAGCTGTCTGGTTCTGCCATCTGGGTTTCAGCGTCTTCACTGAAATGACTGCATTTTATTGTAAAGACAAGTAAGAGGATCAATCTTCAGAGGCCCAACTGTTGTAAATGTATTATTACACATGTTTATAGTGGAAAGGCAGGCTTTAAACGTGTATAGTTTCTAGCTTTATGCACAGGATGGTTAATAGGTTAATTACATTTCATTTAAGTCTACCCTAAAAAAACAAAGCCTGACATTCCAACTACTGCACTCTTCTCTTGTGGGATAACTTACATTGTGGCTTTTGCAGTTTTGTTAACCCTCCTTGACCAACATACAAAATAGCTGGTGCTGGGTATACTCGAATATTCTATCAAACTGTTTCAAGTTAAATACTTTTCTTGATATGATTTGTGGCTTTCCCGAATGGATGGTGAGTCCTGAAGTTAGACCAGTTGTGAAACACTATTCTAGTTACCTGCTGTTCATATGCTGGTTTATTACTGTTCTACTGTGCTAGAACTGAATGACAAAATGAACAACTGTGAAACTAATGTGCAACTCTCTGATTGTAGGATGGGCTGTTTATTATACTAGTATCGATCCATAATCACACCTCACAATAAATGTAGGTCATCATCGAATAGCATCCAGTTTATTCACACTGCTGTTTTACATGATGTACAAGAGACCTTATACAGTGTGCTTGATGCAACTACAAGTCAACAAGTAGCAGCATTGGTCCATTCAGGTCGTCACGCTCCCAGTGAGACACAACTTGAAGCATTTCTGGGATTGTAACTTACAGCTGTTTTCGTGTTTCTATGGCCAATAAGTTAAAAGTAAGACCATTTCCTCTTGGTCTGTATGACTGGAATATTTCTTCACCTGTTCGAGTCTATTTTAAACACTTATATCAATATGGTGGAAGTGCAATAATTCTAATATATATGATGATAAACATTATTCACAAAAGTAATTTAGCTTAATATGAATATAACATTGAAATAATCCACATTTATTCAAGTTGTCTTCAGGGCATAATAAAGTCAGAACAACTCCTCCACATCAACAGAGTGAAACTAGGTTCTTGGCCTCTCATGAAAAGATGTGCAATACTAATGCTTCAGAAGTTGTTACAACTTGTGTTGTACTTTGAAAAAAATCATACATTTCTGTCCTTACTGAAGGCGTAATATAAATGTGTATTTTCATCCATATCATATCCATGCTCACTGAAGCTGACTTAGTTCTGACGTTGTTAAATCAGTAGTCGGTGTAAATCAGTCTATGTTCATCACAACTGAATCACTTATTAACAATTGAAAAATTAAAAACTAAACTAAGACCACTTTAGTCGGTGTATCATATGAAGTGAACTTTAGGCCTACATAATCTGGTTTAACTCAGCGTTCATCTCCAACAGGAGGATGTATATTAGATGCATAGATAGGAATGTCTTTTTATACAATGTTAATGTTGAGAGTACTGAAGACCTTCATGTTATGACAGTTAGGTTGATTAACAACGTTAGTCGAGAGGTCTGTTTATGTCGGCTTACGTAGATAGAACTTTTTACTCTTAGTATGTGACCAGGTTCCGAACCCGAAAGTTCATCCCTAATATAGTAACAAATGTATGTCCCGCCTGCGATGCCTATAAGGCATAAGTTGAGTTACACGATCAGGGTGCGGCAGTGTGCATCCAGATTAGCCCGGAGGCTCCTCACCAGACTGAACACCGTCTGCAAATCCTCGATGCTATTGACTTGATAATAAATCTTTTTATACAAGAAAGAAGCATCCTTGAAGTCCTTTTTCGTCTTCACCACATCGGGGTCAAGGAATTGACCACACTTATATTTTTCTTCAAAATAAATAAACACTCAATAGAGCAGACAAATAAAATCTACTCCCACTTCAGGAGAAATGTTGAAGTGTAAAGTTAAAATACAAACCAAGTTAACCTTTTTAAACAGTAATCATTTTATTGGTTTTACAAGATTCAGAGGAAGGGTTGCCGTGTCAATCTTTGGTTGCAGATTGTTGAATCAGCAGGGTTGATTCAACAGGTGGCCACTTGTCTTTCTGAATTGCTTCTCTTCTGAACCTTCTTCATTGGAAAGGAACAATATCTGACAAAAATAGATGAATGTCAGCATTCAGTTAAAAAACAAAACAACAGTAAACAAACTCTTAACCTGACAAATGGGTTTTGGAGGGGGATAAAAATTACTGGATTTTTTTTCACAATCATATCTCACCTGGATATGGTGGAGTGCACACATGTCCACACTGCTGGGTGCAGCACTTCAAGTTATGGAGGCAGTCATCGTCATGAGTGCACTCAAGTTGTGCTCCTGGACGACACCAGAAATCTGGTCGCCAACGGATTGGGGGGCAATTTCCTAGCTTGACTGTCGACAAAATGTACATAAATGAAGGCTTATAAGTCACGCCTACTCAAACTGAAATCAACAACCAAAGAAAGAAAGAAAAAAAGATGGAAAGAAAGAAATACTTGACCTTAAAAGTAAGTAAGAGTATTTTATTAACCTATACTTACAGGTATCTGAAGTGCATTTCTCTGTGGAGGAATATAAGTTATAGGGAAGAAAGTGCACAGTCATCATGTTGATGACTTCACCAAACCCGCTTCCGCTAAACTTTGAAGATAAAAACCTCTGAGAGTTTATGGAGTATGTTGAGCCTGACGACACCATGACGGTGGGCAGGGCACAGTGTTCCCCACTTAAGCTGCATCTTAAATCAGATATGGTTGTTGAAGACTGAAATTGAAGACAATACCCAGAATGCCATCATATAAGAAGAGATTTTATCATCTCACCTCTGTTTACAGGATCCGCGCACACAGGTCCACAAGAATTGAGGCAACATTTTTGCTTCCCTTTGCAGTCAAGGTCTTTTGTGCACTCAGGCAGCAAATCGAGAGCGCACACCGGACGTAAGAAGCTGGCAAAAGAAGGGCACTCTCCAGGCTTGACTGAAAGGACAGAGAAAAAAAAAACATGTACAAATTCAGACAATGAAATCTTTTATTTCTCTGTCGCTGTCAAATGCAGCATCAAGGTTTGTCTCCCACAATTATTCAATCAACAAGGAGAATTTTTGTGCACAAAGTTTGAAATACTATATGATAAATTGTTTCTGTGTATATTCTCATTTGTCCAGGTCAGAGTTTTCTGAAAGCATTTGAATCAGGTCAACTAGACCTGGTGGTCATATGTACAGTATTTGAAGATGTATTGCCTTTTATCCAATTTGATGACATCAATTGGATCAGGGACAAAGTGCCTCGCAAGATTAAATGTTACTACAACGCCATAACAATTTCCTTTTTGAACTCGTCAAGTAGCTTTGCTCTTTGTTTTGGTGAACATATAAATTAGTTGCCAGGAACATCTTGTGGGGTGTTCCCTGTCATGACTTAATAATAGCAAGCAAATACAGACAAGGACAGGAGGAAGGGTTAATAATGCACAATGGGTGTGAATTCAGACCCACGTGTTTCAATCCAAGAGAAAAGCCACTTTAGATCAAACTTGATCATCTTACCACTATCATCCCTTAGCAAAGGTGGCATGCAGACATTTCCACATCGACTGCTGCAACATTTATGATCCTCTCGGCAGTCGTGGTCATTCTTGCACCTATGATGTTTGTGAACACACTCTGAATGGCTGTAGACGGGAAAGTGAGGGCACATTCCAGGCTTGACTGAAAGTACAGAGAAGAAAACATGTGCAAAACTGGACTATGAAACCTCTGTTGCTGTCCAATGTAGTGTCAAGAATTGGTTTCCATGGTCATTAACTCAACAAGATTGATTTACAAGAAACGGACAATGAACTAAAGCAGGAGTGTCACATTCATAGAAACATCTATGATTGCGGTGACAGTTTTAATCACATATCACAAGCCTGTCACTGTTTACTGTTCTTCCCATTAGTTGTAACTGTGATCGTATTTCCTCGTATCAGACATTCAAGACTTTCCCAAATCAAAGGGAAAACATCATATGTGCCCAATATTTTGAAGAAGAGCAAATGAAAAATGGCTCAAACCTGCCAAATTGTTGCTTCTTAACAGAGCAATCCAGGTCTGATTTAAAGCATTTTGAATAGAATAAAGAAGTTCCATGCTCCTCAGTAGTCTGTTTTGATCAGGGATCAACACAACACAATCACACAAGAAAAAATTTTGTCATCTTACCGTCATTGTGTATTGGTAAGGGATCCGCGCACACAGGGCCACATCGATTGCTGCAACATTTTTGTTTCCCTCTGCAGTCGTAGTCATTCTTGCACACAAGTCGCGCATGGAAAACACATACCGAGGAGATGGACAAGGCAAAGCGAGGACACACTCCAGGCTTGACTGAAAAAACAGAGAAGAAAGTAAGTGTAAAGATAGACACGTTTGTCACTTTTTTGCTGTCTGAAGCAGGGTCAACACCTGCAGATAATTCTTCATGAAGTCCTAATCTAAATTTTAACAGATGTCCTTCTGAGCGCAAGTGTAGTTTGCACCAAAAACAAGAGGACACAGTGACACATGGATGGTTGTTTTGAGAGTCTTCAACACACACAGATGTGATGGGTCTTTCACCGCACACTGTTTTCCCAGTTTGTTTAATTCTGATTAAAATTCAAGAGGTCTTTTCCCTAACCTTCCTTCCTGACCCTCTAACCCTTTGTAAATTACACATTTACAATCAGATTTAAGTGAATCACTTTTCAACCACCATGACTTTAACGAAACATTGAAGGACGGGTAACATTTTCTACCAGGAAGTAATAAGCTTGAACAGCATGTTCATAACTGCAGATAAGTGAATAATATGTGCTCCATGCCTACGTTTAACCTTAAGCCTATACTGCAAACAGTCTTATTTATTTTCATAAACACAAACCAACACAGCCTCAACCGTTTGTACCAGGGAGAGCTTGTTTTTGTCGTGCCTGTATAAAAATAAAGAATCAGATCTGTCCAGGCTTTTGAGACATGCCAAATACTGTCTGATTTCACTTTGTCTGATAGAATGTGGACAACTTTTGCATCAGCTATTTGGACTAAAGTGGCGTGAACCCACACTTGAAGGCTTGAAATCAACATTTGCAAAGAGTTCTAAAACAGTATAGGTAGAAAATATATTTACCTGTTTGTTTCCCTTTAAAATACCCAAGTAATTCACAACTTAGAATTTTGTGATTTTATGCTGTGTTACTAATCAGCAGCTGACATGAAGATATATTACTTTAAAATTCAAAACAGCAAGTCACTGGATTCATCCAATATTCCAGTAAAACCCTGGTACAAATTGTATGAATCTAACACTCAGACATTGTACAACGACAGTTTCACGATGCTGGCGAGTCTAAACAAACATACCTCTACTAGGTACTTGGGCGTCAGAGCCCCCGATTGCACCCAGAATCAGGATCAATGCACAGACGGTAGACAGGCGACCCTCCATGTCTCAACCTCCTGCACACAAGAATGTTACAGTGGTCAGTGTGAAAACCTCAGTCCATGAATACTGTCAGCATAGCAGGTCAGTCAGAGATTGTTCACCACTCTTATGGTTTATAGATGAGTAAGCTCTGCGAGAGCAAGCATTCACTTGTTCTCCATCATATGCACAAGGTCAAATGCAGTAACTAGTCGATAATATTCAATTGGATTTCAGGAGATTCTCACCAAGCAGATGTATCTGGAGATATGTTGAGTTTGACGATAGAAGTGTCCCAGCAGATCCTCGCACTCTGGTGTGGCTGTGTCGAGGGTTCGAGGCAGAAGGTTTTTATAGTGAACCCGGCTAATAAATGTTGTGTTATCGGGTTGTTTATGTGAAAAGATCCTGTGAGTGTGTGTAAGCAAGACCAAAAAGGGACAGAAAGGCAATTCTCTGCATATCAGCAGATGATAGTGCACTCTGTACATCTAAGGTTTGATAGCATGACTGCGATCTGTGTTACGAGTACAGAAAATGATGTCATTCTACTTCAGCTGTTTCAAAGCCATTCCTCATTATTTAACTTTTTTTCCCCAAAAACATCATGACAGCCACAATAAATTAAAATCCTGGGAGTTAATCTTTTAATTAAACTTTTTTTTTCTTCCCAAGAACTGCCTCTCCGTGTTTCATGCATCTTCTTTTTCTGCATTTGAGACTGAAACTCAAAAAGTTTTTCAACCCTGACATTCTCAGCAGCAAGGAAAATATACTGAAGTATACAATTATCACTTCAACCACTCTACTGGAAGAACAGGGTCAACCTGCGTTCAGTTCATTGAGGAAACGCACCATCAATAACCACCTAATCTCCAAGTCCTCGCTCACAAAATATGCTTTCAGTATGTGTTCACCATATTTTGACTCTGGTATGACACCAAACATAACAAAGTAAATCATAGAGATGACAAATCATAAAGGTAAATAAGGCAACCAAATTATTCTTAAATTTTTTGCCATTACATGTAATAAATGGCCACAGAAAACTAACCTCCACTGTCGTCACCTCACAAGTAACGTTACTCAGCCAATTCAAGTTATTGTGGTGTAACATGACATGGTGAAGGTGCACTCACTGGCGTGGCATCACCTTGTGTTATAGAAAAGCAGACCTGGACAACTTAAGGCCCGCAGGCCACATGAGGCCTTTTATCTCTGCTTGACCAGCCCTTTGGGTGGCACTGCAGAATCCTGAATCAAATGAAATTTGCTGTAATTATTGGTTTTATTATCTATAAAATGGTCCCATTCTTCACATTTGTGGACATTATTACAGTACTGGTTGGGACTTTACCTCACAAAATGAGGGTTTTACAGTGGAAAAAGAAGATGATTGATGAAAATTATAGCTGCTGTTTACTCATTTAGTTGTTCACTGAACATGAAATGTAGAAAAATATAATCCAGATTTCCAGACAAAGGCTGGAAAAGAAAAAAAAAAGACACAGAACAACAGCAGCTCATAAAAATCATGTTAAAAACAACTGATTTTTACCAAGAAATGATTGTAATGGACCAAAACTCAAGTCAACTTATGTCTCAACCCTCAATAGTATTGCTAATTTATCATGTGGTCCTTTGGGAAAACTATTTGCCCACCCCTACACTAGAGCATCAAAAAAACAAGACAAGATCAAGTCTTTAAAGGTCGCGACAGAGTTAAGGCCAACTCTTCAAAATGTATACCGCCATCAAGAACTGCAACACATGCACCACCTATATGAATGTACTGTCAAACAACGCCATAAAAAAAATCTATCTTCTAAACAGCAACATTGATTTGAGAACTTTGACTAAAGGAATCTAATTGTTGCCACAAAGCAAGAATATCTCTGGTTTAAGTCTGAGTTGTGCTTGGGAGTCTTCTGGTCTGATGTTTACATGTCTGGTGCATTTCTGTGTGTTTTATTTTTTTCTTCTGCTCTTATTTTCATCCACAGACCAAAGACATGGATTTGTGTTTGCCCTGGAATGAATTGGCAACTTATCCTGCTTCACCCGACCTCAGCACATGCACACTCAGAAAGGTGTACATTTTTTGGCATTACTCACTTTCACTTAATCAGTATGTTGAAAATGAAACACGTCAATTTGAGAAACTCATGCTTGATTGTCATGCAGTTGACAGATAGTGCTGACATCAGCATTAGAAATAGTAGACAAGGAGTGTTTATCAATGGCAGTGGTGAGGTCACGCTACTCCCCGTGAACTGCACATGTTTAAAAGAAAATCATGGATATGTGAACCTACCTTTAACAAAGTTTATCTATACATTTATACATGGGACAAGGTCTAGTTTTTCTAAAAAAAACCAAAAATGAATCAATATGTATAATAGATTTAGTAAAGTATCCTCCCCTGAATTTGGGGACTTCCAAAGTTTTATATTGGTGTATGAAAGACTATTGTGTGATAGATCTGCACTGCTCTGTGCTTGAGCGAGAGAGAAAGGTGATTGAAAGTCCGCACATTTCAAGCGAATTGTATTTCATGTAAAGATTTATTATTAGTTCTTAGTAAGTACTGTTTGACACTAGAAACAATTTGTGTTGGCTATTGGGTTGCATGACTGCACTATTTGTTGGGGGCATCTTTATATTCCTATCTGCCCTTTTCCTTTGGTAATTTATTACAGTTATGAAACTTATTGGTGTATATACAAAATGTACCTCTGCTTCACTATAGGGGGCAGTGCTGAAGAAGTTGGACTCTTGCTAGTCAGTAAATGTTATCTTTTACTAGTTTTTTTGAATGAAAAAAGTGCAGCTTTGTCTGTTATTTGTTGAATTGGGGGTCAAAGATAAGAATGGATTTTACGCTGCGGTGAAGCTGTACCCAAAGACGTCTTTAGTGGGAGAGGCATGTGATCCAAGAATCTTTGTCAAAAAGTTTTTATATCTTTTCCTGTGGATATGTTTGAATGTTTTGAGGTCCCCCATGTAGGGTGACCACCTCCAAAAAGACAAAAAGTGGGACAGCAGGCATGTTTTGGAGGGACAAGGCGGGACGGACGCAACCACCTTTAAACCCTGATCACACACTTTATAATTTAGACCACAAGGCCAGTAAAAGAAAATATTTAATATATAGCCTATATTTTTTCAGGAAACATCAGACGACGTGTGGGAGTTCACACGAAAGGGGCGGAGTTTGCAGAGTGTGATCGGTCACGCGCACGGAGAAACTCCAGGGCAGTTTAGAGATTACAGAAGGATCAAATATTCTCTGAGAATATGAAGAATTAAGACACATTCACCAGGTAAAAGCGCTGCTTCTGAAGCCAAAGCCAGAACATTCCTGACTTGTCAATGTGTGACGTCATCAGATTAGACCAGATTAATTAATTGGCGATATAAACGGACAGCACAGCACTGATCACTCGGTTTTACTTCATTCCAGCAGAAGCCTTTCGGGCAGAACGTCCTCACTGCTCTTCTTTTAGTTTATCGTTTCCATCGAGTTGTTTTGAGAATGAGTTTCTCTTGCGGTGGTCACCCTACCCCCATGCTGCAGCAGCACCAGTAATAACAGACCAACATATTAAGTTATTTTTCCTTCAGACATCAGGCGTCTGAATCTTGGGAAATGTCTGGTCTTTGTAAACATGTTACTGTGTCTTTATTATTATTAATATTTTTAAGACTTTCTGTCCATTAGACTAAAAAAAAAAAAAAAAAAAAAAAGTTTTTTAAAACCCAAAAAAAAAAAAAAAAAAAACTTT
>OMNM01002996.1:0-10898 GCA_900302745.1 Parablennius parvicornis | reverse complement strand
TAAAAAAAAAAAAAAAAAAAAAAAAAAAACGTTTTGTAAACTCAACAGGACAAGTAACGATAACTTCATTATTCCAAATAAGCAGTGCTTTAATTTTTTTTAAGTCCATCATTTTTTCATACTATGAGCTCAAACAAATTGATTTTGTGGTAAGTTAGGTTTTTCAATTCATTAAGTTTACCCTGTTTGCATAAACTAAATGGTAATAACTTAATTAATCTAAATAAGAAATACTTGAGATTATCTAGTGCAAGCAGCAAGGGAATCGTGAGTTCGTGTGAATAAAAACAAAACAAAACAGGGAAACAATACTTTGCAGCTCCAGGTCCTGCTCTGTCGTCTTCATCCAGATGGAGGCCGTACAGGCGTGAATAATATTAAGTGACATTTTAATACGATTAAGATCATATATGCTTGTCCGAATGTTGAAAAAAGATTAAATATTGTCAAGAACTGGGATTTTCTAATACAAAACAACTTACTTTAAGTGAGTAAGCCTTCTATTGTGACCTGATAGTGCAAGTGACTTAGTTGTAACAATTGTTGTAACAAATTGAAAAAATGTGAGTGAGCTTCGTTGCTATTTTTAATTAATCATAATGTTTACACTGTACACCCAAGTCACAGGAGAAAGACATTAAATAAGCTGAATACACATAGCGTAAAATCAACATAAACATGTTTATTGTTGGTATTGCATAACATATTTTACTGTTCTATTTGTCATGATCCCACCACTGGCTGTTTCTCAAATCTCTGTGTTTTCAGAGCTGCACATTTCCTTCACACAGAACTTCTTTCTGTCATCCCTTTATCAAACCGATGAAGTAAGTGCTTCCTCTAGTGGCCACAGCACATCACACCAGACGAAAATGTGTCTGATTTGTAGAAATCATACATAGAAATGGAAATATTCACTCTACATCAAATGACATGAGTTAAAACTAAAAGAATATAAATATCAATTATAATAGTTAAAAATAAATACACATTTATAATCATCATGAAAGCAGATATTTTATTAATGATGAATATATAATATCAATAGAGGGAAGCAAACACAATTTGAATATTTATATGAGAATAGAATAGAACAGAAAAGAATTGAATAGGAAATAATCCCAGAGGGAAATCTTTTAAATTAAGGTACTTGTGAAACAACACCTGTTTGTTTCTTTATGTCAATACTTTAGATTGAGAATGTGTAACACTAAGGCTCATCTCACACTCACCACACTCCCCCAATTCGAATTTGTTTCGTTCCATGAGCCATTTTAAAAGGATTTATATGTATTTAATTTACAGGTTATCGTTACAGAATTAGATTAGGAATTTGTCAACATTTTTATTATTCCTCAAATCACAACTAATTTACTGTTTATCCTTGGAGTAAATGTACTTGGTCACATTTTGGGCTTAGGGCTGTGCGAACCTTTATGACTCTGCCCATCTCTGATTTGAAGCAGCTGAGAGAAAACTATTGGTCTTTTTTTCAGGACACTGTATCATAATGAAGACTTGTAAAGTCTTTCACTTTAATCTTCTCTTTTAATATTGAGCGCCTGTCCTTTAAGTAAATCGTTGGGTGGGAAGTTCACTTGTATTTTCAGATCTCAGTTGGACAGTTTATGTAAGGCCAGGCAAGGCCAGGCAAGGCAAGATAAGTTTATTTGTGTAGCACCAAGTGGAGAGTTCACATACTTTTTGAAGTGGATGGCTATGTGCATTCCAATGGATAGCTACGCTTCTCCCTGAACTGAAGTGAGAAACAGTGGTTTGGTATGATCACACAAGATAGATTAATACGTCATATGCTATGGTTTGTTCATATTTTAAGTTGTCTTCTCAAAGTCAGCTTGCTATCAGGCCAGACAGACGGAGTCATTTCCAATCTTTCCAGGGATAAGATATTAGTCACAAGTTCGCTGAAACTACATTTATAATCTTACAATAATAATCAGCTACTTCACCCTCCGATGCTGACGGTCATTGCTGGAATATGTTGCTTGGTTACACATTATTGACAAGGTTGTTGAAACAGATTCTAGATTATCAAATGTGAAAAGGCAAAACATATTTAAAGCAAAGTTTACCAGATGATATACAGTATATACTCAGAAAGACTGAAATAGGTTAGAAAGAAATTATTTTATTAAACTGTTATTAGGTTGCAAAGTCCAGAAAAATTGATAAAGAGACTTTGTTGCCACTATAATATTTGTGTCCTAGCTTTTAAGAATCCTTCATTTCCAAAGGCTAACATGCTGCAACTGTGCTCTCCTGGACGTTGGCCATCAGGATGGCCGATGTCTTTGGGAATCATCTTGGGAAAGCCTGCAGACACCTGCGTTCACTATCAACAGGACAAAAACACATTTGGTGATTAAAAAACAGTCTTTGGAGCACGTGGAGTACTTGAATGATGCTGCCAACTTAGTAAGCAACTCACCTTAGTAAGGTTTCATGCACACAAATCCACATCCGTTGCTGCAGCACTTTTTAGCGTCGGGGCAGTTTTTGTCAGTGGAGCAAGCATTGACACAGGAGCCAAAGCCTGAGGGCTTAGGACACAGTCCTGGCTTGACTGATGAATAGGAATGGATCTTCTGATGTTTCCCTTTTTTAGTGATTTCATACTTTTTCTTCAAAGTGGGTCCTTGAGATAGAAAATTTAAGCAAATATTGAACAATTCCCTTGCAGATGACGGTGTGATAGTTAGAAATAAAAAAATGCCAATTTAACGCTGTGTTTTACTGACACACAAAAGGCATAACAACTAGCTCTCAGGATTAACAACAGCCCCTGTGTTTCTGTGTGACATCAGTCTGAGATGATTATTAATATGAGCTGTCACATCTTGATCTATATGGTTTTCATTTCAATGATGAGTAAATATTGACTTTATCACTCCCTCATGAAAGTGCACTCGCAGTATGGAGATGCACATAGAGATGCTGCCACAGGTATATATTTAACTGAGGAAATATCACAGCTATGAATCTATTTATCTTCAAGTCCTCTGTATCCAGTTCAGGGTAAAAATCAGGCAGGTAAAATCAGGCTACACCCCCGGCAGTCCATCACAGTGCAAACCCGGAAATATACATTTACAACTATGTCTAATTAAATCACTCGTTAATCTCAAATGCATGATTTTTGGACTGTGGCGATGAAATCACAGAACTCGGACAATAGCCCATGCATTCACAGGAAGAACATGCAAACTCCACGCAGATGTCACAGTATGAGTTAAGCTATTAAACCTAACTATCTGACAAAGGTTTTATTCAAAACAAGTAGAGTTCAGTAGTTTGCCGCCTGTCAATTGGCTCCTAGCACTGTACACCTTTGGGTTCAGCATGGTAGAGGTGGTGTGTAAATGACCACCAGATTTTCTCATGGGATTCAGGCTTGTCATTTGAGAAAGCTGTTCTGTTTTTAAGGTTTGAATGACCACTGATAATCTCCAAACCAAATGTTTAAACTAATGTATTGACAGCACACAGATCACACAATCTTGTCAGTCTGAAACTGTAGTAAAACAAGATAGATGATTTAGATAGATTAGAAATAAGGCTAGTAAAGCAAGTTGCTTGTCCGTACTCCTTTTGGAGAGCAAATATACAATTATTGTTATTACTAGCTGAGCCCCTGGGAAATATTCCCAGAAAAGTGTGCAGAAGAAAATAAAATCATAATTTTTGGTGGTGTTGTTTCAAAATTTGATGTTTCCCATACTTTTGTTGTCATAAAATCATAAACAATCATCCCATTCATACAGTTAAAACAGCAAAATGGACCTCCACCAGTATCATGATATATACTGAGTGCCAATTGGTCATAACACAATGATTTCAGTCTTAATCCAGTGTTAGTTATGATGTGACTCCTGACCAATGTTGGGGAACAATGGGCTTGCTGCCACCTGGTGGAGTCACATCATGTGACAACTGGACAATGCAACAATAGAAATTGACTTTTCTAACCCTAAATATATTCCACAAACTTCTGACCCCCGTGAGGACGCTCTCCACCCAAATAGAAAGCCAATGGTGTTTTTTTTATTGTTATTATTATTATTATTATTATTATTATTATTATTATTATTATTATTATTATCATCATCATTTAATTATTTATTTTTGTTATGATTATCAATATTATTTTTGCGAATGATTATTGATCGTAGCATTATTGTTTGATTGTCTTTTATTTGTAAATGTGCGGGAAAAAAAGATAAACCAAACCAAACGAGAGCCTTTACACAAAAAAAGGTTTTGGTGCATTGTCTCCTCTCACCTTTGAATGGCGTAACACACGTGAGTCCACATTGTTTGGTGCAGCACTTCTTTTCTCCAGGACAGTCATCGTCATTGATGCAAGCGTGAGCACACTGGCTCAAATGCCTGCCCCACTCTGAAGGGGGACACGTGCCCGGCTTTTCTGTAGGGGAATATGAATCATTATATGAAGAAATTATGATCTTCAAAAATGCATTTTTGAGGGTTGTTTTTTTTTTTTTTTTGTTCTTCAATAGGCTACCCCGTTTTGATCTCCATAATTGCTTATTCAGAAATAAGTAAAGCGTGTTTTAAAAGAAAAAAGTAAAATTGTCGAAAAGGAAGGAATCTGTCATGTGGCAAAAGTAATTTTTGGTACTTATAAATGCACCAGAAGTATTTACTTGAAATTTGCTCCAAAAATATGTCAATGAGGATTTTTTCTTTCAAATTAATTTGACTTTATCCATATTGTTTTGCCCAAAAATAGAATTAGGATGTGCATTGCACAATCAAGGTTATACAGTATGAAAGGTTTTTAATTTTCTAAACATAAAGAATAGTTTTTCAAGGCTCAATAATTTAGCAAAACGTTTTTACGTTTTTAATGTTTTATTTAAAGATGTGATTTCATTAATTATATTCTTACACTAGCTCTACCAATCTTTAGTCTATTAGTGTTCTTTTGTTCGATTATCCAGCAAATCTTATGAATAAAAGAAATCTAATGGCAAATTTTTGGTTTGCAAGTCGTGAAAACCTATATTGTAGACAAGCAGGGCTCAGTTCAAAGTCATACAATCACAATTACAATGAATTTCAGGAGATGATACTACACTGGCCTTGAATATTTGAAAAGGGAATAAATGAATTAAAACACTCTAAATTACAAAAGAGAAACTCTAACTAAGGTGTTTTTGGAAATCAGTGGTTATATGAGTATCTCACCTCTGTTTGATGCCACACACAAATGTGCACATCCCACTTTGATGCACTTCCGCTCTGCGGGGCAGTCGTCGTCAACATTGCATTGATCAATGCACGGGTCCAGTGCAGAGACTTTACTAGTAGCATCCAAATCCCACAGGTCTAGACATAGAAAGAGAAGTCATGGGGTTGGAAAAATGGTAACAAGACTTTGTTCCTGTGTTTGGAACAGTAGATGATACTCATGTACTGAACTCATTTCACTCTCTCACCTTTGTCTGATGCTGTGCACACCAGTCCACATCCTGAGTTGATGCACTCCTGGTTTTCGGGGCAATCCTTGTTATCAGTGCATTTATCAATGCATGGGCCCGAAGCTAATAGTTCAGGTTCCCAATCCCACATTTGAAAGTTGCCTGAATAGAAAGAGAATTTTAACATATACAATATGAGATACAAGATGTGACTGATTTTCTTCTTGGCTCTCCACTTTGCTTTTGATAATCTTGTCTGCTCTTTTTGGCTTTTCCTTTTCTCAGCCGCGACTCTCATGATGATTTTTACATACCTCTACAAGAGAGATTTTTCAAGAAATACATTTGTCGATCCAAACACCTTTAGTGGAACGGATAAGAGAACCAAAACTTAACTTCTAGAAAATGGATCTTTCTCGACTAACTGCCAGACGGGTGTTCGCATTCGGCTTAACAAACAATAGACCGGCCTCAAGGTGAATCAAGTAATGTTCATAAAATAATAAACCTAAACGTTTGTTTAGTAAAAGTCAGGTTGCTGACATAACAGAAAGTTTGTTAAATGAAAAACAACAGCAGCACTTGTTGAATCAGCTCCTGCACACGTTTATCGGTCACATGACGTGTCATTTATTCTATGTGTTTTGTTTTCCGTTTATTCGATTATCCAGCAGATCTTTTGATTCACAGAAATCCAATGCCAGTTTTTTGCTACATGGTGGGCTATTTTGGAGAAAACCTGCCCTAAATCGAGCAAATGTCAAGGTCCCTCAGTGTCTCACCTTTGTTTGACGCCACGCACACACGTCCACATCCAATGTTGGTGCACTCTTGATTTTTAGGGCAGTCATTGTCAACTGTGCATTTATCAGTGCATGGGTCCAATGGCAAACCTTTGACATCATCATCCAAATCCCACAGTTCAAATTTATCTGTGTAGAAAGAGAATTGAAAATGTACATCAGGTTGTCCCAAAAGGAAAGCAGAGAAACAGAGCAACAAATTCACAGATGGTTCTCAAACAGCAGCTGTTGGTTGAGGCTCATCAACAACGCAGTTATTTCTGGGCATGGAAAAATAAGTAAGTACATTTTCTTTTTTTTTTTTTGGCCCCACTTGATGGCTCGATGAAGGGTTATTTATTAGCTAACTAAAAGAAATATAGTTTCTCAAGGCTCCTCGATCTTCTCTGCGGGTTGAAAATCAGTCTTTAATCTTGCATGAAACAATATTGTTACATGAATCATGGTACATTTAATATAAATACAGTCTGCCTGCACAAAAAATTTTTTTCTGGTTAAAAAAAACCTTTGTGTTTCACAGAATTTCAAAGCCAGTTTTTTGTTTTGTTACGCTGTCGCTCCCTGGAAGAAAACCATTCCATGGGTGTTCAAGTTGGGCACATTTCAAGGTCATGAAAACACAATTACAATTAACATCAGGAGATTATACCTGACTGAACTCAATTGGTTAAAAAAAAAAAAAAAAAAAGTTTGTAATGTTAAAAAGAGTTCCAAAAGGTGCACTAGGAAAAAATGTTATTAGTATCTCACCTTTGTATGATGCTGTGCACACGTGACCACATCCTTTGCTGGCGCACTCTTGGTTGTCCGGGCAGTCATCGTCACTAACGCATTCATCAGTGCATCGGTCCAGAGGCGAACTTTGGATATCAACATCCTGATTCAATGGTTCAAAGGCGTCTGAATGGAAAGCTAATTCAACATGTACATGAGCATTAGCATGATGTCTGCAGAGCGGCATATTAATCCACATTTTTCTGTGTCACTTCCCAAACGCCAAAAAAAAAAAAAAAAATCTGATTTAAAAAAATACACAATCTACTGTTTTTGGAAGGTGTTGTTTGGCTAGTCACTTATAGATAAAATGCTGATATCCACCATCTGGCAATACTAGATGTCAATGTTGACAAGACTAGCTGCCACACTACCACTGGTAAAACCTTCATTACTCCCATGTTTGACTGTCGTGGCAAGCACCAAATCAACAGAGCTGCATCGCGAATACTGAATGAAATATTACAAAATATTGCTTTTTCTGAACAAAGGTGATATGAACTGTACAAACGGATAGAAAACAAACCATTTGAAAAATAAAGCGCTTTACTTGAAGAGGCTTGGTTGGGCATCTTGAGTTGATTTCATTTGAAAAGGAAGGTGGGACAGGTTCTTCCTATCAATAAGGGACTGTTCTTGACATCTAAAAACTAAGCTACAAACGAAGGGCCATCCTATAAGCCAAATATCTTTAAACTACGAGAGGCGTTTCAGAGGTTTTGCCATAGAACTCACCTAGAAGGTCTAAACTCGAACTGTCACTTCCTGAATCCGATCCCCACAGTTCGTCTGAAGGCAAAGAAAGACAACCGTGAGCGATGCAAACAGAAAATATGAAGAACACGAACATCCACATTTTCCTAATTTCAATAATTCAGGTGAAAACAAACATGCTAACATGCTTCCCATCGTCGATAATCACACTGGCATGATATCTGCACAGTGGCACAAGCCCTGAGTTCTTCTTGTCTTAAGATTTTAGCTAAATTACATTAAAAGGATAGAAATAGGAAATAAAAAATAAACAGGCTTCTTGTTTAATAAAATCATCATCCAGTCACATACAATGTCTAAGAGGATAAGAGCCGAAAGCCAAAACAACAAAAAAGAAAAAATGTTTCCTACAAAGGTTATTATTGAGGTTTTACCACAGAACTTACTTAGAAAGTTTGAACTCCTACTTTTGTAGTCTGAACACCATTTCCACAGCGTGTCTGGATGCAAAGAAAAACAACCATGAAACATGAATAACGTTCAAGAAACAAAGTCCAAGAATCAAGAAATCTTAACTACACGGGATATTTTATAGTTTCATTGCTGAACTCACCAAGAAAACCTGAACTCGTCTCCCCATTTTCCTCGTCTGAACCCCATTCCCACAGCTTGTCTGAAGAGAAGAAAAACAACCATGAACCATGTAAAAGAAACAAAGAGCAAGAATCAAGAAATCTGAACTACACTGGGTTTTTTATGTTTTCAATGCTGAACTCACCAAGAAAACTTGAACTTGTTGCTGCCTTGTCTTTCAATGAATCCAAGTTCAACAGTTTGTCTGAAGGAAAGAAAAACGACCATGAACCACGAAAAAGAAACAAAGTGCAATAATCAAGAAATCTTCACTACATGGGAGGTTTTAGTGGTTTCGTTAATGAACTCACCAAGAATGTTTAAACTTCTCTCAGTTTTGTCTAGTGAATCCAATTCCAACAGTTTTTCTAAAGGAAAGAGAAAAGCGTGACTCATGACCCAAGAGTTGTTGTAACAGTCTCAAAAATGTGACAATCCACACGTTACAATTTAAATTTTATTTATTTATTTATTTATTTTGCTGGGGGGGATCAAAGAAATTAACCTTGAAATGAAAAAGCATTTCTGCTAATACATCTTAATTTTCAAATTTGACATTACAAAGTTAATTTTGGTCACTATTTGCTGGGACATCTTTTGAAAATTCAAACTTGAACGCAATTTACTTTTTCATTTTAATTAAGTCACAGAATACGCAGTCTTGAAGAAGAAAACGTAAGTGCTGCCTGGATGATTGATCATTAATTCTATTTATGAGTCAAAAATGCAGTTGCAATCTGAAAATCAAAAAACATTTCTGCTAATGCATTTTAAATTTGCAAATTTGACTTTTCAAAATGAATATTGGTCACTATTTGCTGGACTGTCTTTTGAAAATGTAATCTTAATTGTTTTTTTTTTTCTTTTTCATTTTAATTAAGTCACAGAATAAGCAGCCCCGTGTAAGAAAATGAAAATGCAGTTTGGATGAATGATCTTGAATTTCTATTTATGAGTCAAAAAATGCAGTTCAATCTGAAAATGAAAAAGCATTTCTGTCAATGCCTTTCAAATGGATTTCTGAGCCACAGTCGCTTCCATATTAGAAAGGATATTTAATGAATTCACCACTGAACTCACCGAGTTCATCAATTCCGTCACCAATTTCCCACAGATTGCCTGAATGGAAAGAAAAACAACCAAATTTTTAAATTATGGCAATCAGCCTGTTGCTATCTTAACATATTTAGATCAAATGAAAGCAAAGTGGCTCCATGTCTGTTGTAGCGGTGCATGCTGCAGTGAGAATAGCTTTAAATTTATCTCCTGGAAAATCCTTAGTGCGTTAGAAGAGTTATTTCCTATTAGGTCACTTTTAAAGTACCAAGACTTTTGAAGTCACAATTTCTATTCACTGGCAAAAGTCACTCATAAAAAGGAATCTAAAACTGAACTCACCGAAATCTCTTCCCTCCCCACTTCCGTCATCAATTGTCCACAGTTTGTCTGAAGGAAAGAGAAAACAACCATGAAGAAGGAGTTGTGTATATCGAGTTATTATCCATCAACAACGAAATAAAGAAGTTACTATGATAAAGGGAAATCCAATACACAAAAAAATCTTGACTGCGTGAAGAATTTTGTACTTTCGACAATGAACTCACTTTCAAATTCGTTCTCTCCACTTCCACCTTCTAAATCGAAATCCTTATCTGAAGATGGCGAAGAACAAACATGAACAGTGTGAATATGAAGAATGTGAAAATCCGCGTGTTCCCAATTTCAATAATTCAAGTGAAAACAATGTTGCTCCACCTCTGCTAAAGTCATACATGCTAAACTCTACAAAGAATGAGATTTTTATTCTCAATAAAAAAATAAAAAAATAAATAAACATAATAAGCCGAGTGATGATGAAGCTCCACCTCTCATAGAATTGTGCTATGATTTTGTGTAAGCGTCTGCAAAATAGACACTACCTTAATGGCTAAAAAGTAAAAGCATAAACAGTTCAACAAACATATTTAGTGGACTCCATCATCAGCAGTCATTGGTTATCCAAACATCACCGAAAAGCTGTTGGTTAGCTAAATGTGAGCAAGTGAGAGCGAGACAGAGCAAACGTCCTGCCCATATAAATACACTTTGATTTTTATTTCATTTTGTTCTTGGGTTACTTTTTGTTATTTTCTATAACACCTTGATCACAGAATAACTGTGATGGTTATTTGAGTGCTAACAGTCTCAGTTCCAATGGTTAAGAAAAAATAAGGAGCCTTAATAATTTGCATCCTTGATTGAAGCCAAAAACATTGTGTGGTATCACCAACAGACTTTATGACAGGCCTTCACAATTACAACACTGCCATCTATTGGGTGTAATTGACTTTACAAAGTCAAAGAGGATAATGGCCAAAAGCCAAAGAACAAAATGCATATTCACATCCATATAGTCATTTTTGATATAGGACTCACTGTCGCTTTGATCGCCACTTCCTTCAAATTGATCTCTTGACAAATCAAGCAGTTCTGAATCGGAAGAAAAAAAAAGCATCAACAGAGTTTTAAAATG
>OMNM01002994.1:12017-25925 GCA_900302745.1 Parablennius parvicornis | reverse complement strand
ATTATTCCAAACGTCAAAATTGTGTTTCACGATTGTTTTTTTTTTCCACAATCGAGTGCGCGCGTGTAACACAATATTTCAGATTCGAGAGCGCGCACGTCACGCACAGACCCGTACGCGCTTTACGTTCTTCAGACACGCGCAATGATAGCCGGAAGCATCGATGGAAGGAAAATAAAAATCGATGAAATTCACAGTAATTCGCGAGTGTAAACCTCTCAGCTACTGTTCGTTTTACGACCGCGGGCTCGAATCTGTCCGTCTCTAACACCGCGGCTGCGCTAGAGGGTCCGTTAGGGAGCTGAAAATGTGCTCCATTTGAAGGAAGTTGCTCGGTGGGGGTTTAGCTGACGTGTGGAGAAGTTGAGACTGCCTGAGAGCAGATAAACAAACACAAACAAGCAGGGATCAGCTGAGCGCCTCTCCGAACCGAACCAGCAGCACGGAAGGATGTCAGGGACCACCAGACTACTGTTTTCAGCCCGAGAATGATCCCCAGGAGACCGTGACTTGTACTGATACTTGCTCCATGTCAACTGTCAACACAAAGAATTTTTGGGGGACACAACACGAGGAGCAGCCATAGGCTTTAGCAGAAAATCCACTGCTCTTGTCACTGTCTCTCTGTCAAGGCACAGCCAGGTTAGCTTGGACGACCAATGAGTTTACCTTCTAGGCTTCAGCTCTAACGACACCAACACACATTACAGTGCAAGGAGACGGAGGTAAACACTTTTTTGTTAACTTTGCTTTTCCCTCATAAAGGGCCCGCATACTAAACCACTGACCCGAGCTAGCCTGTAAGGCCACATATCCTATTTGTGTTTCTGTTATTATATTCACGCTGCTATCGTTTTAACAGCACGGTCATCATCTGGTGTTTTTTTTTTCTTTTCCCTAACGTCTTTTTTTATTTTTATTTTTATTTTACCAAAGCTAATATCAAAACAAACTGCTGATAATGTGTAAGTTTTGTTGGCTGATCATGAAGTGAGAAATATTTGTAAGACGGTTTCATGAAGATCCTAACCATTTCTGTCTACTTTATACCCTGAAAACAGTTTCCTGTGTAAGAAGTGGAATTACCATGGCCCATCAGGCAACCCCTAGTTCCCAGAAGGCCCTGATGATGGAGCTGAAGTCTCTGCAGGAGCAGCCTGTGGAGGGCTTCCGCATCACTCTGGTGGAGGAGTCTGACCTCTACAACTGGGAAGTGGCCATCTTTGGGCCCCCAAATACCCTTTATGAGGGTGGCTACTTTAAGGTGAGACAAATCCTTTCTTTAAATGGTTTAAAGAGCCATGAAAAAAAGTTTACTGAATGAGGCACAGTTACCATACTTTGATACATTTCTTCATACGTGTATGTGTAGTCCAAACTAGTAAAAACATAAATACATTTCACATTTCCTGATTTGTTTAATTTTTTTTGGAAGCTAGCTCTATAATTTATGAATTCCCTGTCAATTCACTCCCTGTCCACCACGTTCTCCTTGCCCAGCCTTCACCCCCTTCACTGTACTATGGTTGTGCTTCAAATGGCTATTTTTAGCCATGAGACCGATATAAATGGCACCTCTGCGCAGAGAAAGAGTAAGAGAGAAGGGCAAGATCAGACTCATCTTCCTTTCTTTCATGTTACTCTTTCTATGTCAAGTGTACACGACGGCGAGAGCTCATTTCAGAGTTCAGTTTGTGCACATGATCATTGTACACTGTCACCTATCAGGAACTCCTAAATAATACCGAAAACATGGGTGTTATCTCACTTAGATGAGATTTGTAATCATAAAGTTGGTTTCCGCTGCCCCCTCCATCATATTAACTTGCTTGGACTTTATTTAAACCAGTCACATACTTTGTGTTGTATATGTCGACACTATCAGTAAAGGCTGATGATAGATACCAGAGTTCAGCGCTCATTCACCTCAGATAACCAGCCATATGCAGAAGTAACAAAACTGTAACTCGCCCTAAATAGAAATAGTATTTTGTAATATAAAAAATTGGAATGTAGGAATAAAAATGTCACTTTTTCCTCTAGAAAATGCAAAAGAAAATTAATTTAAAGGACAGGATTTAAGATTATTTCAATGACCTTTCAAGTAGCATCTCTACTAAGTGTTTATTTTTTTATTTTTTTTTGTTGGAATGGCAACTTCTCAGAAATAAGTGCATAAATAAGGAATAGGTATTTGCTGCAGATCTGCTCCATCATAAAATGTGTTTTCCTGTAATTCTTCATACATGTAACTACTACCTTCGTGGCCACAAACCGATGTGATCTGGTGTGCTTTTATAGAAGAAGATAACATTCAGAGTTCAGTGTTTGACTTTACAGGGTCACATTAAGAAATGTTTCTAATCGCCTGTATGTTTAATATCAGGCTCAAGTCTTGGTATATTTACCATTACTCTCTATATATTTGTGACCTGTCATACCCAAACATCAAATTCAGTTTGGTGATTTTCTGAATGTTGCATTCAATCAGATAAAGAGTATCAAACAGGGACATTTGTGCTGGTGCATCTTGAAATTTGTGTGTTTCATGTTTATATCATGATGAGCTGTGCTGTCATGATAGTCCTATCTTACTGGTAACACACCCAAGACTTGAGTCTTGTACGTGCTTTAGAAACTTTTCAGTTTAAGGAAAACTAAAGGACACTTTAAAAAAGAATACATCAGCAAACACAAAAAACAATACTTTATTATTTTCATTATTATTTACTTGTATCAACCTATCTTATCGACCCACAGCCTCTCAGGATTTCAGACAATTTTATTTGTCCCTTATGGGCAAGTTACTTTCATTATAACATGAAAAGGCGAAGAACTTTTTAAATGTTACAATGTCATTGAAGGTATCAAAAGCCAGAAAACTATAACAATTTAAAAAAAAAAAAATCACAACAAAATAAATAAATAGTACATTGTGAGGTTAGGCAATAATGGTTAAAAGAAAAAGAGAAACAATGTGGACATAAAATTCATTTAAAATTAGATTGTCTTGTGTTAAGAGGCCCAACAGCACACGCAGTGTAAGATTTCAATTTGCCCTTGTTTGGGACATAATATGTTGTCTTCTTGAAAACATGAGGGAGAAATCAGGAGATAAAATGTGGTCTAGTTGGTGGGTGATCTTTTTTTCCTTTTTTTTGGCAGCCATCTGTTTCTCCTAAAGTGAACTCCAGTCCCTCTGCAGCACAACAGTGATAACTGAACAAGCATTTACAATATGTATATATAGCTTTTTTATTTGGGTGGGGGCGTCAGTAAATAGAGAAGTTATACAATAGAATAGAAATATTTTATTAAACTCAGAGGGAAATTCTTTAAAAGCGTTCACTAGTATCATATAATAACATGAACTAATTCAGAGATGAGTGAGGAATCCTTCGCCAGGAGGAACACAGCCACAGGCCTTCGCATTATAAAAACAGGTGGGAGCCACTGCACGGACACAGGAACTCGTTCAACAAGTCACCATCTGTGAAGCTCATTAAAACACACGGGAGTGAAATTATTTACATTTCAAAAGTTTGCCTTTGGAAACCACAAATTGACCGTTTTCTGCAAACTGAAGAGGAGAGCAACCATCCAGTTTATTTTCAATGTACAGCCCTAAAGCCTTCATTTCTGATGGCACGGGGATACATTGGCTTTTATAATCAGAACAGACACCATCAATGCCGAAGCGAAGTTAGAATAACATACTCCTTTCTGGGCAGGCATTGTTTAGCAAGGCAGCGTCACAGTGGAAGAGTCTGAGAACTAAACTGACCTGTCGCAGTCCTGCTTTTTTTTTTTAACTAATCCAAAAAAAACAAAAACCTTTGGCTCATCATGAAATGAGAACTCAGATGAAAAAAAGATTAATACTGTTGAGGAACAAAGATTCAACATCAGAAGAGAATTGAGCTCTATTCATTGAAAAAAGCAGGAACCTGTCCCAACGTTTTGAGTTGCTGCTATCAAAATTAGATTATTCTACTGAAAAAGGTCTATGTTTTATTGCACAATATATGTGAATGTGTAAGGATTGCGAATGAATCCGTCTTGTTTTTATTCACAATTTAAACATCATCCCAGCCTTTTCAGGCTAGTTGTAGTTAATAAGAATAAGCTTGTGGTTTGGGGTGGAAGACGATCTAATACAGACCCACGAGCCTCCTGCTCAGAATGATTGAGATCAAAGTTAGTTTTCTACAAAACACACTGAATATGAAACCTCTTTTTGTTCTTCCAGGCTCACATCAAGTTCCCAGTTGACTACCCGTACTCCCCTCCAACCTTTCGCTTCCTCACCAAGATGTGGCACCCCAATATCTATGAGGTACAAGTCTTTTTTTTTTTTCTATTCCTTATTGCCGCTTTCTATAGTTTTCAGTTGTCTCCATTAGCCTATTGTGAATACTGGCTATACAGACACTCTTGTGTTTTTTGGTTTTTCCTTTAGAATGGAGATGTGTGCATTTCCATCCTGCACCCCCCTGTCGATGACCCCCAGAGTGGGGAGCTGCCCTCTGAAAGGTGGAACCCTACGCAGAATGTCAGGTAGTATCAAGCACAACCTCTGCTTTTCCCTTGACATTTACAGCTGCACCATTCTGCTACCTACAAATACAGCTAGATGTTGTATTGTTCAGATTTGATCTGTAACTGAGAGCTTTTATGGACGCAACATGGTACGGTAAACTTCATTAAAACAGAATTGATTTTGACACAATATTCAGTGGATCATCAATTGACAGTGAGCCAGTGATTTCAGACGATGCAAAAATTGAATAGAGCACTGCAGAACAAGACACAACTATTTAAAAAGTCAGGTCCATAAAGATTTGTAAACCCCCACCACGGATTAGACGATATTTGTTATTTTAGTGCGTCTTAATACTTTTGGTCCCTTTATAAAAAGCAGGTTTTACATATATGTTGTCTCGTCAGTCTTTCAGCATCCACCTAATTTAGATCCCCTCAATGTCTGCACTTTCACCACTGTGGTGTTGTATAGAATGAAAAGGTTTGACAATTGTCCAGATGCCAACATCTTTGTGAACCCGACTGTCTGTGATTCACATATAAGTGGAAACAAGTTGCATTCCGTGGTTCTGAAGAAGGCACTGCTGTAGGGTAGTTTACGGAATGTCTCCTAAATTTAGCTTATCAGCAAGATGCAGAGTCGATGCAAAGTGCTGAGTCTGGATTTGAGAGTCTGAGCAGATTGGGTGAGGCGTGTAATTGAGCCACCAGGGGAAAGAAGTGAGGTAACGCCTTTGTCTGAGCCGGGACAAAGCTTCTGAAGTTTAAAGCAACCTGTGCAAAACTTTGATTTCCTATGACAATCTGATATTGGAGTTTTTCTCATTTTGTATATATGTATGTTGTTTTTTTTCTGTGCTATTCTTCCATGATCAGGACCATCCTGCTTAGTGTGATCTCCCTGCTCAATGAGCCCAACACCTTCTCTCCCGCGAACGTGGACGCCTCCGTCATGTTTCGTAAATGGAGGGACAGCAAAGGCAAGGATAAGGAGTATGCAGAGATTATCAGGTGATTCACAGTTAGACCAGACTATTTCAAAGTGTTGGTGGATGCAGCTCATTGGGATCTCCCTGACTCCTGACCATCTTCCTGCAGGAAACAGGTGATGTCAACAGCAGCAGAGGCGGAGCGCGACGGCGTCAAGGTGCCGACCACGCTGGCGGAGTACTGCGTCCAAACCAGGGTTCCCTCTCAGGACAGCAGCTCAGACCTCCTCTACGACGACCTCTACGACGACGACATGGAGGAGGAGGACGACGAGGACGATGAGAGCGAGATGGAGTCCGTAGGCGAGGCCGGGGCGATCAGCGCGGCGGAGGACGGCGGGACGTCCACCAGACATTACGACAACCAGGATGACTCTGGCAACGAAGACTCGTGATGATCAAGATGAAAACTCCTCCCTGCCAGCTCTCCCACCACCACCACCACCACCCCCCCCCTTTCCCTCTTTTTTTCAACGTGTGTGTGCAAACGCGTGCGTGTGTGTGTGTGTGTGTGTGTGTCTTTGTCTTGCGTGTGTACATTTGCACATGCAGTGGGGTCAAAAGTCTACTGCCAAAAAAACCTTTCATCATTTATTAAACTAATGCAAGTCTTTGATTACTTCCCACTTGTCAGCGTAATGTTGTTCCGTAGCATCTCAGCTAAAGTTTGTCGGTACTGTATTTACTGAAAGTCAGATTTTGGTCTTTCCACCGTTTGCCTTAATTACAGCTTGCACTCTTGTCCGGCATCAAATGTTCTGGAGCTTTAGAGAGATTGAAAAATTTTCCCTTGCACTGTTTTTGAGCACACTAAAAGTGTTGTGAGAGTAGTTTTTTTGTTGATGAATGTTTGTTCCTCGTACATGCCGCGTCAAACTCCCAAATTATGCCATGAATCTGCAAAGTCCTCATGTCATCTAAACATCAACCATAAACTAGTTAACAACTGCAGATCGAGCAAAAGCTGTGTATTCTTCTCGTGCAGCGAGTTCTTTATGAACAAAGACAGTTGGTTGCAATTTTAACACTGACATTTCAGTCTCTAGTTCACCGTGAGACTTTTTGCCTTTAGCGCCTTTTAGATCTCAAGCGTGTCTGCAACTCACTCGTGATTGTTTATATGATGCATTTAATGTAAAAAAAAAAAAAATTATCATGAATCCATGACCAATTGTTTTGTATTTTGTAGAAACAGGCCTCGTCCAGCTCTGAAGGGAGAAGCATTCAAACGTTGCAAACAATGATTAATGAACTGACATAGATGGAGCTTCCCATTTTTAAAGTAGCAGTTTGATAAAAGCGTCCTCTTTTAAATTTTTGTCTGCAGACATTCGCTTTGTGCCATTGATGCAGCCACAGTTCTCTTTGAAAGCGCTTTAAATTGTGACGGACCTTTTTAGATCTCTCTGCACCTTGTTTGGATGATGATGATGATGATGATGATGATGATGATGATGATGATGATGATAGCAACAACTTCGTTTCTAGAAAACCTTACCAACAATTTGTACACCTCTTGCAACAGAAATCAACCGTAATGTTTCCCCTCTCTGACCTCTATAGAGTCTATAAATGTTATCGTTTTGTTTACTTTATTTTTCATTTCTGTCGCCTTAAAACAAATCTTTTCTGACGATGCGTTACCCAAAGATAAAACAATCAGTTCCGGCCGATACAAGTAAACAGATTGTTTTAGTTTTTATAAATGATGAAAAAAAAATTGCCCTTGTGGTGGTCTCTTGTACCCCGGTGTGGCTGGCCAGCTCCTCGCCTGGCAACTCCACTCCAGGTTGATTGTTCTTGTGCTGAAAGAAAGATTGGTTCTGTCTACTGTGTCTTCCCTTGTTGCCGTTTGTTTTTGTTTTTGTTTAGTTTTTTTTGGGGAGATTCGTTTGGTAGCGTGTCTCCTTGTGTTTTGTGGAATGGCTCAGTCACTTCGCTGTTTGACTCATCACCCGGTCGATGAGCGGGTCGGCTTGTCCCGCCTCCTTTACTCAGCATCTCCCACGGAGGAATGCCTCTGTCCCCTCACACCTCGTCTCTTGTTCCACTTTGATGCAATCAGCTTCAACTTGCAAACGGAGGCTTCTGCCATGACTCCCACACCTCTTGGATACTTGTCCACTGGTATCCATCATGACTTTTTCCCCTTCTAAACCCCTCAAAGCAGCATCATTTGGTGAAGGGTTACAAGGCTTAGACCTTTTTTTTTTTTTTTCCCTTCCCACATTGCCTCCCACGCCTCTCTCTGCCTCTTAAACCTCAGGGCCTCAATAGACATTGACTGAGAGAGAAAACCCAGACGAAGAGAATCTTAACACACAAACTGCTCCTCACCTCCACCTCCTTTTCTTACTTTCTGTATCATTGGGTATTATTAGAGGGCCAAGAATGCTCCGAACGTCTCAGATCCCGCCGTTTACACATGACTAAGTGTTGCTATTATTCCGGATTAGGGTCCTTTTATAATAGTGTTATTTTTTTTTCTTTTTTGTTGCAGGCGAGAGTCAAACAAAGAAACTCATAATATATCTTTTCCTGTAGGCGCTACTTACGTTATGTCGCAATATACGGGGAAAGTGTTCAGATTTGATCCGTTACTCAAACACATGCTGAACACAACTTTTCTGAAAGTCGTTACTGTGCTACACCACGTTGAGTCTGTTTATCCACAGGGACAAAAATCCACTTTGCAGCTTAGAAATACATTTGAATGAATATGACACTGATTGCCTGTTATCTCTGTGCGCGTGTGTATTTACATTCACTATTCATATTGGCTATGATGTCAGGGCTTTCTGTGTTTTATTTTGGGGTTTTTTTGTGGTATCAGTGCAGATTTTAGTTTTGCCCAAATGACGCTTTTGGACATTGTCCAGCTGAGAAGTCATTGAGTGTGTTTGCTCCTTGTTCTCGTGCTTTTATTGGATGCCTGAATTGGCAAATGAATTGACTGATTCAAAAAAAGAAAGAAAAAAAAACAAACTTATCACTCTGTGAGTATTAAGCTTTTGAACACACCAAACAGCACAATGTGACTATTATTACTTGTGCTGCATCTAGTTAGCTACACATTTTGAGGTTTGTTTTATGAGTCTGTTGCCCTCTTCGACACCGCTAAGCACTGGGGCAAATGTCGGCTCAAGTGGACGGAGATAATGCCAAGGAAACCAAGTATGACCCCACACCACCATTTATTTTCAAAACTACGGAGTAATGGATGCATGTAGTGGATTTACTGCTGTTTGAAAGAAGAAGAAGAAAAAAACTCTTCGTGAGACTCCTTTTGGATTTCAGAAACATTTTCTCTGTGCTCTGGATGCTCACAAAGACTGGATTCTGTTGAGGGAGAGGGGAAATCCACTTCTGAAATGGACCTTTTATTGGATTTGTTAACAGCACAGAAGGTGAAAAGATCTCTGAAATTCAAAATATTTCTTTATGTTGTCTCCAGTTTTGCCCGTCCCACACGGTGCTCAGACCTCAGACATAAAGATCCATAGTGGGCAATGAAAGGAACCACTCTTGTGTGCGTGTGCGTGTGTGCGCGTGTGTCTGCGAGTGGAATATGGTGGTAAAGCCACTCTCTGTGATGGAGGCTTCGATGAGAACGTTGATCCTGCAATGCTCAGTCATTACATATGCGTCTCAAACCAGCAGCAGTGTAGCTTCTTCTGACTACAACTTGGAACAAGAAAAAAATATAAATCCTATCTAAAATCTGCTAAAATTACAAATTAAGGCAATATGTGTAAATTGCATTTACTATGGCATGGTTGGTTGACACTGAAAACCAGAACAGTTTAACTGTCTCTTAACAAATATGATGAAAACTGTTAAGACGCAAACTGAAATCTTTCTACCGTAACATCATTCATGCGTAACTTTGTATTCCTAGTGAAAAGTAGAGGGGGGGCTTCATTGAAATGTCAGAGGCCAGAGAGGCATAAGATACTATCGTTGGCACTGCTGCTGTTGCAGAGGAGACCCCATTTCTTTCTCCTGGATCCTGAATGAGGAAACACCCTCCAGTACAAGATGAGCCATCTGACATTTCACACCTTTTTACAGGAGAAAGTAAGGAGGCAATTTGAGGTAGATGTACTCCATTAATAATTCATAGACAGTTATTTGGCACAGGTCTAGAGATGAATGGACAATAAGCCCATAGATACAAAGTAAGAATGGGAACCGCATTTAGGTTTCCTGAAAGATTTAATTCATAAAAAGTCCAAATATCTTTGGTCACCAAAAGCAGATGAAGTAAACTTTTCACTCAGAGTAAAATGTGCCAGATCCAACATGAACAGCCATGTAAAGTAAAATGGGTTTTGTGCTGCACTGTATGAACAGACACTGTCAGTCTTCTCATCTGTGTCTCTTAACTGTCCCGACAAAGTTTCCCAAGAGGTCAAATTGTTGCATCAAAGCCATCTTATTACAAATTTAGAAATCCACAACCACATTATCGTTTCGTTAGAAGAGAAAAGAGAAAAAGATTAGGTGTAGTGTAGCTCTTATAATAGAAATTTGAACTTCTTTAGAAGTGCACATCTCGGTTTTTGTACTCAATGTGGAATAAAAGATTCATACAGCTCACTGATATAAGAGAAACACCAACGATTAATAATTAAAAAAAAAGAGTCACAATTAAGAATCACAGAAGTTGAGATGTTATTCCATACGCGCTGTTACATACAAAAACTGAATGAAATAGTTAGTGTGTGTTTGCGTGTAAGCATGTGGGTGAATAAAGGTGTGTTTTTGTTTTCAAAGTGTGGGCTGACCGTGTGTGAGGTTTCCCGCCCCGAGGCCTTTCTCGCGTCCATGATGATACCACCATGTGTCCACGCCTATCCATGCAAACGCTGTCCTCGGTTTCATGTTTGATTTTCTTTCATTTGATTTCCACACCATTTTGTGTTTTGTGCGGATGCAAATGTCACTTATAAAGTTTCTATTGTATGACAGAAAAGAGATCACATTTGTTGGGTTTGTTTGCGATCTGGCTTTGATGTGTGTTGCTATGCTCACATGTTATGGAAAACAGACACGGCGAGTTTGGACAAAAAAAAAAGGAGTGATATGCAAATGGACAGTTATTGTGGTTAAGTTGGAAAATTATTCAAAATAAAACAGTATGTCGATAAAAGCTTGCTGAAACCTTACTTTATGCTACTGGTTATTACTGCATGCTAAATGCTAACAGGATTTACTTTTACTTAGCAATGTGTTATCTTTAAGGGTTAGATTACACAAATGAGATTTGAAAACAACAGTGCGAATGGAATTAATTTTCTCTTTGAATAGTGAGTTCAGTCAAACATTTGAGTCACTTTTGTATGATTACAAATCAACAGTTATTTTTTTTCAATGAAGTCAAACGCTTTCATAATAAACATGCAGTGAAGGCCTTTTAACAAATGTGAGGAACTATGATAAGTGTCAGTTTTTCTGATGTTTTGTGTTTACAACAATGGGACGGGGATTATCTCCCTGTGAACTTGACCTTTGGTTTACTGAAATCTGATCATTTCTTTTCTGAGTCCACGTTGCCCTCCGTGATTTCAATAAGAACAACACTGTATCTGGTGTCACGTGGAACCTGATTATTGCTGCCTCTGCTCACCTTTTTCTTCTGACCCTGAGTTAAATACAATGTATAGAACCCCTACCACCCCACTTACTTCTAAACACTGCAGTAGTGAAATTAACTGAAAATGACATGTCATCACACACAGTTTGTAGTTAACGGTTTATATATTTTGAATATTTTAGCCCTGATGTCATTTTACTTAAAATTAGGGCCTGATGACAGTCAATGGCTTTAAATATTGGACAAAGGGAGTTAATATATTGGCATCTGAAAGAGAATACATTTGTTTCTAGTTTCTATTTTAAGTAGTGAAGGAAATGTAATATTTAGTCAATTGGAAGCAGTTAGTTGGACGTATTAAGCTATTAATATTATTCTGCTTTCTTTTAGTTATTTATATATTGTTCCCTGCAAGTCCTGCAGTATATGTTGGCTTTCGTCTCATGCAGAACATTCTGAAATTTTTCATAAAATTACACACAGTGTTCAACATATAGAACGGGTCGATCCTGGACATGATGCAC
This sequence comes from Parablennius parvicornis, assembly GCA_900302745.1. Lineage (NCBI taxonomy): Eukaryota > Metazoa > Chordata > Actinopteri > Blenniiformes > Blenniidae > Parablennius > Parablennius parvicornis. Next base: position 14,274 of record OMNM01002994.1, on the reverse strand, counting down.
GATCATACTAGAAACAAGTATGAGAAGAAGTTGACTGATGGAGATGAATCTGATTGTTTTTATAAAAGTGGCATTTAAACAATGGCCAGCTTGATTGATGCGCCATACACTGGCCTGGAAAGGTTCCCTCATAGTACCACTGCCAGTGACAGATTCAACCCCAGTGAAACACCAGCATAGAGGGAAACTTTTATCAAGTTACCACTAAATTCAGACCTTACTCTCTGAATGTTGCGACAGAAATCCATTTCCCATCAGACAAGGAATTATTTAGTCTTTCTCCTGTCCAGGTTTGCTGAGTATGTGTGAGCTGTGACTTCAGTTTGCTGTTCTGCGCTGCCAACATTGACTCTTGTTTGCAAAGTTGTACGCGTCAGATAGTCTTCTGCCTACCCGAGCTTACTTATACAGCCGGATACTCAGTCGACTTTATCAAATCTACCCATCTAAATCCTCGGTTGATTACATATTGGTGATGTGGGGCAGTGAAAGTATGGCCGCATGGTGGTGTTGTGGTTATCGCTCTCACCTCACAGCAAGTCGAAGTATAATCTCTGTCTCTGAGGCCTTTCTGTGTGGAGTTCATTGTTCTCACTATGGGTGTCCTGCCTCGGAAGATGCCAGTAGGTATAAAAATGTGTAACACTATCTGGAAGTGAGTCCTGGGGTAGATTGCTGATGTGTCCAGGGTGAGTCTTGCCTTTCACCCCAGTGTCCGCTGAATCATCTCTCTGACATTTACTGGATAGATCAGATGTACTGTTGCAGACGGATGGCTAAATAAACAGGTTTACCTAATGTTGTGGCTGCTGAGTTGATGTGATTAATCACTGTCACTATGAGTCAGTTTAATACACAGTTCTGACTCAAATTTTCTTTTGATGAAACAGAAACTTGTCTTGAGACGTTTTTCTTAGAAGGTCACATTTTATTTTTGATGATATTTAGGGGTTTTTTTTCTGTTAGCATGAGAAGCTTTTTTGTTCCAGTCTCTCAACTCTGTCTGGCCAGGTTACTCCTCAAACAGGATAAGTTGATTACATTCTGTTGTCAAAAGGTATAAAGTTTAGGCCGCCGTGACGTCACAGCCACACAATTTTTTTGCGAATGGAACATTTTCTGGACTCCTCAAGAGACGCCCTTCATATTTACCAAGAATGTCGCGTGGGCATGATCTGTCTGATGAACTGATTAGATTGTTGTGATAAATGTTCAAGATGGTTGTGAAATCACACCATCTTCTAAGTGGGTTTTATTAATGGACTCCTCACAGAGATCCTGCATCAGTTCAGGTTTGGAGGCCTTTCTGTATAAAGCTTGCAGCCCAGAAACGTGTTTAAGAGTTAATTGGTGACGCTGTTGTGAATGTGTCTCTGTCTTTGCTCTGGAAGGTACAGTCGACCTGTTGGGAGCGTTTGCTGCCTTTATCGATAGTCAGCTGGGATCAGCTCCAGCACCCCGTCGCCATTAAGTCTATAAAATGATATGAATGATAGATGGATGCTTTATTAGTTATCACAAATCTTGACAAGTTGTGGTGACAGAATCTGAATAGTCTTGATTATTGTCATTGTTAAAATCAACGGAATTGTATGTTCAATCTGTGCTTGCACTACATTTTAAATATCAAGAGGTAGACAATGTAAAAGAGAACATCAAATGTAGAGTGATACAGCTGTGAAGTGTCTCAATGCTGTTTTACTGAATGCCAGGCTCAAACCAAGTCCCTCGTCCAATCTGACTCTGAGTGTATAATCCCCAACAGTCTCCACTGCCGAATCAGTATGAACATTAGTTTTATTGTAATTTTTTGACTATTAAATCGTTTTGACATCTTAGGGCACCATCATTTAGAATCCATTCCTCTCCGGTGTCCCAGTGCAGAAACAGAAACCTCTAAAATGAATTCTCCAGATTGCAGATAAATCAAATTTAATAAGAGTTATAAGCGGACACCATGAAATGAAGCACATTTTCCTCCCGATTGTGCTGCACTGCTAACAGCCACTTCATGGTCAAACGTCCAACACGCTGAATCATTGTCCATAATTGCATTCTGATTAAAATGCATTGGTACACTGATTCAATAGTGTAGACATGATATTGAAATATTTCATGCATCTTATCAAGATGATACAGGGAGTCACGCAGTAAACAATTAATCATGGGGGTTATCTGAGTTCAGGAGCTTCAGTTATCTTTTATCAAAGAGCGAGCAGCTTGTATGCTCAGCCAGGCATGAAATTAATTAGTAATT
>OMNM01002991.1:0-10437 GCA_900302745.1 Parablennius parvicornis | reverse complement strand
GAGTGCGCAGGATCTCCTCAAGCATGCTGGGCAGGACGCCTTTACGCACGGATGAATGGAGACACACACACACACACACACACACACACACACACACACACACACACACACACACACACACACACACACACACACACACACACACACACACACACACACACACACACACATCAATGCTCACAGACATAACACCTATCCATTTCTGTCACCTACAGGAAAGATTCAGAGTGGGGGGACAACACATAATTTGACAAACTCTTTTAAGAACAAGTAATAGAAAGTATTACTCTCATTCTCTTATCGGTCCACTTTCTCTTGTTGCGGCCCCCGGACCTCTTGTGACTGTCCTCACCTAGCTGTATTCCATCTCCTTCCTGTTCCTTTTCTCTCAATGGTTGGAGGATGTTCATCGATGTCCCTGTAAGCCTTCATCCACCCCCCCTTCAATGTTTTGTTGGTTCTAGCTGTTCTTCCACAATCCTGGGGAAAAAGAAATAAAAACACAAATAGATTTTCAAAGTCAAAGGTGAAAAGTCAAGATCACTTTGACCTCATGTATTATCTTTTAGTCGATAGCTCAGGAATTTCCATAGTCGATTTTTTTTTTTAAACATAAAACATGTTTTTATCGCTCTATTATTGCTTTATTGAAAGTCTTTTCATGGGAAATGAAGTCTAACCCAGACACCCACAGGGAACACCCAGGAAACATTTCTTCTCCATCACAGGATTCAGTGGTCATATGTCTGTTTTGGATTTTTTTTGTTCTTTTTGTTTTTTTTTTTTTTTTTTTCAACTTGGGAAAACCGCATTTAAAGCACTTTGTTTCAATGTTTGTAACAGTCTTTACTGTATTATCTGAGTCGAGAGTAAGATTTGTCAGCATTTGTATATGCCTCGACTTGGATATTCATGCCTGGGGTCGCAATGCATAAATGTCAACTGCGACTTTGCTTTTTGGTGAAGGCACACACCCATAAGGTGATATTTATAGTTATTTAACTTCCCTCTTTGGCTATGGATTCAAAAATAATTTATTTCATTTCACCTTGAAAGCCGTACATGTGGCTTTAAATCCACAAAGCAAGACGAAGAGTAGTGAACATACATGTGACCAACTGCTTATGAACTAACTCTGACACAGTATATCATATAGCAGACAATAAAGAAGCCCCAAACACACCCCTGAAATGTGTTTGTTTTTGATAATTCCCTGTGTTACAGGAGGAACCTCTTTTTTTAACGTTTCCACTTCTGAGGTGTCCTTGTTTGTTTGCCCAATAACAAAACATGTTGGTGATTTATTTCTTTCTTTCTTTTTCCATCAAATCCCTCAGCCCCGGAGTTTAATTAGAAATTGCTCTGTGAACATTCTTGCACCCACTGCATTGTTGCTCCTTGTCTGTAATTGCCTTTGCAGGTGTTTCCAACGTCCCCAGAAAGTAACGGGGGTCTGTAGGGGCACGTTCATTATCCCAACACACTTTGCGACTGTTTATAATGGCTCGCCTGCACCTGTGCTGTTACTTGGTGATAAGTGACTCAAGAGCATTACCAGTAATAATGAGCCGTTTCCTTGCTTTATTCACTATGTTTCCGCTTTTATTCATCCTTTCCCATCACCTTTGTGTTGTTTACGTTCACCTCGAGTCAAAACGATTGGTTATACTGTTTACTTAAAATAATAGTGTAATGTGATTGTTTGACAGATAGGTAAAAAAAATAAAATAAAATAAATAAAACACGGTCGCTGGTGTTTCATCCGATTTAAAGCTACCATTTATCAAGGGGGGCAACTCCGAAAAATGTATGACAAAGGCATAATTAACGTGCATTTAAATACAATGTGTCTACGAATGCACTGTGGACTGTGCGAGAGATTAAATAACCTAATTTTCAAAGAGTCCCAGTTGACTGCAACAGTACAGAAGATAAAGCATTTGGTCAGTTCCTTATTTCACATTATAAATGAAGTGTTTTCTGTTGGGGCTTTTGCATTACTGCCCATATGAATGTGAAGTCAAACACTCTCTGCTCTCTATATATCTGCAGTTGTATTAACTTGGTCCTATTTCCAACAGCATTAAACTATGAATTAGCCTCTACAACCCCTGACATGCATATGTTTTCCAAAACAATTGTAAGTTAATAATAGGCCACCTAATGTGAAGCGACAATGTTTTGGTGTGTGATTTATTTAGAATGACCAGTGAAAGATAAAACAAGAAGGAAGCCTCTTATCAAAGACGGCACTAAAGCATGTGGTGTGAGAAATAAAACAAAGAGACAGTAGCTTTGATTCAATCAAAGGCAGAAGGAACATATTAGAGGGAAAAGAGACTCTTGGAAAAAAAAAAAAAAATCAAGCCACTTCGAGAACAACAAGACCTAATGAGGGGAGAGCAAACTGAAGGTCAAGGCTTAATTTAGACCTCAATCTGCTTGATAGAAAAGGTTGTAGGTGTAGATTAACATGGCATGAAGAGCAGCCTACAAAGCTGACTTCCTTGATGCTGTAGCTCAGAAAACTGAGCAACGTGTGGATGCAGGTTGTTCTATATATTCCAGCAGTCTCTCACTTAAAGAGTTCACAACTACAAACTCACAAGGCCGATCTGTTCCTTTGTCAGTTTTAAGTTAGTCACAAGAAGATGAGTCAAACCTGTTCCTTCCTGTTGAGATGCTGCCTCTTGTTGCAGCCTTTTCATTGTCTATTATTATCCGGCTTTGGAAATTCAACATTTGTCATAAGTTTGTTGCTACCAGCTCTGTGCGATGCATTGTGATGTACTGTGTTTTTGTTGAGTGAACTCCAATATTGACTTGGTGTCTCACATCAGACACCCCTATTGACTCTGCAGCTCTTGATCGAGAATCCGTTATCTTCCGAGACGTTGGATATGAATCTTGCAGCGCTACAAAACAATGAGTTATCCACTCAGAAAGATAAATTCAACCGCACAAGTATTTACTTTGCTATCATATTTACATTTTGCTGCTTCCTGTGAAGGTAGTTATGGATTAAATTGCAAACTATCAGCTTGCTTTGTATAGGGTACCCCTCACAAACACTAACAGTGGAATAGATGTGAAAGAATTAAATTGTCCTTTAAAATTCAAGTTGCTTCAAGTGTGTCGGTCACGTCGTACCGTGACACTTCACAAGCTTTTGATTGAATACTGCCAAGTCTAACTGCTTCAAGCACAATGCACAATGCTTACCCAATAGTTGCTCCCAAGGTCTCTGGTAAACATGACTGGATAAAATGGATATTGAGCTGGGAAATGCATGTTGTGGTTGTAGATGATGTGGCTCAAAGATCAGAGTACTTCTTGCTTTGTTACATTAATATACCATAAGGCCCATGTGAAAGAGGAGGTCATCTGCTTGTCATTTACTGTGCTGGTCAAGAACAATATTTCAAATGAATGACGAAAGACCACTATTTGGTATCTGAATTACTTATACTGAACACAACATGCTTTATATAAGTGTAAAAACTTTATTTCACATAATTAAAGTCATCACATGACTGTTGGGGACCACCTGTGACGAAGTCCTTGTCATCACAGTAACTTCAAGTTTTGCTCCTTGCACAAATAATTTATGTGTAAATCACGTATGTGACTGTGACTCAGCTGGTAAGCAGATCATCTCCTAGTTTCTTGGTTGTTGGATTGATCTGTTGTAACCATGTCTGTTTGATTCAAACGTTTCTCTCAATGGTGTGTGGGCACCTTGCATAGCAGCCTTTGTCATTAGTGTATGACTGATGGGAGGAATTTGGAGGATCAAGTAAAATACATTGATACTGCAGAAGTAGAATGCATCAGTATCAGAAACATCATTTCAACATTTTAGCACCAGCTATTTTTATAGAATAGCAATTTTAAATAAATGAGACAGAGATTAAGCACTGGGTTGAACATGAACAATGTGGAATCTGAAGTGATTGAGATAATCCTCACTACCTCTGCTAACTAGGTTTTAAAATCACCCGCCTTTGTCTGTCCGTCTGTCTGTTAGCAAGATATCTCAAAAAACATATGAGTTGATCTTCATGAAAATTGGTACACAGGTCCATTTTGATCAAATGAAGAACTCGTAAAAATTCTGGTGGTGATCCAGATCTATAATAATTGTTGCAAAATTTAATTTTGCTATATATTGTTACATGCTCAGCCTGTCCCTTTAAATGACAAGTGCATTGTGGGAAATTTAATTTATTTTTTGTTTCAGGAAGTGTAGTTTGTTGTTGTCCTGTTGTGCTCACTCGCTTTATTGCAGGTGCATGTGAAATGACTGATGTTATTCTAGTGTGTGCTAACAAAGCAATAAATGGTCCCAATTCTGCAACCACTAGCAACTTCCCTGTCCCTGTGGAATATGTGTCATTTCCACGTGTCCATGTCTGTCCTTGGTGGAGGTCAGAAATCGCTGATTGCTCTTGTTCTCAGGGCAATTTTTGCCATAATTTAATTGACCGACATACTTGTGTATTAAAGGGACAGCATGTTTTGTATGTACAGTTATTTTCTGATAATAGGGATCTGCAGTAGATTTGTGATAAATGTACTAACTGTCGTAATGATGTGGCATTTTTAACATGACATTTTTTGCACCCAGTGAAGTAAGAGACTCATAATGCAATATTTAGATTCATCTGTCATGAACAACTGGCAGACTTCACACATATTCTCAGAAGCAAAACTCAAATAATAATAATAAAAAAAAAAAAACTAAACAATCACTAGTGTGTACTAGGGTTGTTGCATTACACAGGATACTCCTTTGTATCTATGTCTGCATCAACAGAGATTTGAATTTGGAATACAAAATGAGAGAATCATTTTCTCCAGTACAAGTGGTTCCTCAGAATTCATAAGTTTATGCCAGTATCAGGAGACAATGGTCCCACCATGCAAATAACCCTATAAATTCACTCATACGGTGAATATGTTTTCCAAGCCTGTTTTCCCCTTAAATTGTTGGAATTCTAATAATTTCTAAATAAAACAATATATCAAATTATCATATTTCATGCATGATGGTAATATAGAAATATTTAAATGGTACATTAAGCCACACCTAGTCTGTTACTTTCACAACTTTGAAAGACCTTCCGTACATGAGGAGTGTCTTAAAACAAAATGACAAAAACTTTGACACCTAATCAAGTTTGGTCCGATTTTGTTTCTTCTCGAATTTGTTGACATTAAGGTCCTATGGATCCTAGGAGAAATCTTCTATCTCTCTCCCAGCACACCATAAAAGCAGAACTCTTAAGTTTTGTTGTCTTGAAAATACTGAACAAGCATTTCTTATAGCGACAATAAAAGTTAGTTGCTCTCTGCTGAAATGACACAAATTTTGTTTATGCAGGGCCGTATAGACATTCACATAAACTGTGCAAGTAGAGGATGAAGCATCATAATGTATAGAACTATTCATAAGTTTGAAAAATGTCAGTGGTTATTGTACTGTAAAGTTGTTTGTGGAAAACTATCCAAATAATTTTAACTGAAAATTAGATGACCTTAAGCAACAAAAAGATACAGACTGTGAACGAGAATAAAAGTGTGATCAAGTATCATCATATAGTGGACCCACTGGCTGATTAAAAAAAAAAACAAAAAAACACACACATTTCAGTTTGTTTCTAAACAGTCATACTCTCCTGTGAGCATCTGTCACATTTAGGAAGCGGAGACACACATATAAGCATAAAAGCTGCTGGATATTTGTTAAATCTGGTATTGTAATACAGACACTCAAAATATTCACACACGTGTGCTCAGACTCTCACAGTCTTTTAAAACTGGCAGGAGAAGACTTGATGCTTCTTCTCATTTGAATCAATCACAGGTGACCTTATGCTGCTACCGAGGACCGAGCGCAGCCTTGATTAGGAGTGCCCATGCTTGTTAGGCACACCGCTCGTCTGCTGTTCTGCATCCCACACATTTTAATCAGATTCTCGAGCATGTGCGCACACACAGACACACACAGACACACACAGACACACACAGACACACACAGACACACACAGACACACACAGACACACACACACACACACACACGCACGCACATGTACGCACATGCACAAATTTTCACAGATGATTATAATTTAATGCAACAACCTCCACCTCCACACCCTAACGATCAACGTGAAACAACCCCATTCTGATGTTTACTGTCAATATAGGCGATGAATGAGTTTCTTCTATCATAATTCCTGAAAATACAATCAACGGTGAGCTCATAAGGAAGACTGGTAAATCATACTTACACATAACATTTCAATGCAAGCTTTTTCTGTAAATCACTCTTAATTGTATACTCACACATTCATTAATTTATCAACTTACAACACAATGATGTCTAGACAGTGCAAGTCTGCACAAAGAAAATGTATTTCTGTTTTTTTTTATTATCAAAAGTTGGATCAAGTGGGTACAGTAGATGCATATATGGATGCATGGGTCGATTCCACATCGAGCACAATGTGCTCTAAATAACTGAAAACCATACCCACGTTTGTACAGATTCCAATTTGGACTCGGAGAAGTTGAACCCTGCTGAGCAGAAGCTTGTCTCCCACTCCTCTAAGCGAGTGCAAGCACAAAAACACTGTCAACATGTGCTTATGTCATAGGCTCCATTTTGGCCTGCTTCTTAGCAACTTATATTGCTGTGAAGCAGCAGACAAAATGTCATAATCGTCATGGCATTGATGACACGACTCATTTCATGTACATAATTTCATTTGGCTAAAAAAAATGTAGAAGAGCAGCAAAAGTAATTCAAATAGTTAAATCACTCATTTAGTTCACAAAAATTAGCACATGACTAAAATCTGGGCTGCTGTATATGTTTTTCTAGTTCAACAATACAATTACCAGCAAGACACAACACAATGGACATGTCTTTAGCCACTTAACAGGTGACAAGAAGGCTGCACATCGGTGTAGTGATTAACCCTCTGACCGCATAGCAAGAAGGTTGAAGGTTTAAATATGTGAACTCTGTTGAGTTTGCATGTTCTCCGTGTGCCTGGATATTCTCTTGACAGTTGAGTTTCTCTCATATTTGATTACCAGTAAGGCTTGGCACTCCAGCACCCAGACAAACTTAATAACTGTACATGAATTGGTACAGAAGCTGGATTCATCGGGGTATTTGTTGGACATTTTAAGCCAAATCTAATAGTTTGTGTGTGAAGTCAAATGATGCAGTGTCTTTTTCGAAAAGCCACAGGTCAATGATGTTTTTATTTCACGAGTTTAATGTTAGGTATATAATCAGGTTTGGTGCAGTGTTGTCATAGGAAGTTGTGGAAAACATTCCCTAGAGATTATTAAAGGGATTCTGATGTTTTAAATATATAACAAGTTTACTATGAGATGATGGCGTCACCCAGACCTCCACATTGTCCAAATTGAACAAAAATAGTTTGTATCGCTTCCCTTTCTGACCTTGCACTAACCTCAAGTGGCCTTTTGGGAGCATGCATGCCTACAGTCATGCATTACAAACTTGCCTGTAGTTAGGAGTTTATTACAGCCTCATATAAAATACACATAAATGATAACAATATAGCAAACAGAGCTGTGGTATCGGAATAGTATCGGTATCAGCATATATCCAAATTCAGGTATTGGGATGGGATCGTAAGTGAACAAATGTGAATCGGTGCATCCTTACTTTCAAGCACCATTAAATCTGTCGACGAACTACTTTGTCATCGTCTTCGTATCAAGAAGATGATGCCACCTGGAGTCTGTAGTCTCCCTCAGAAGCAGCAGGAAAGAGGGGACGCATAATTTTGAATCAGATGGACTTGGTTATATGTCTTGGAAGGCATAAACTATAGCTGTTGGATAAGCAGCATAAACATATAAGAAAGTCCAGTTTACCTGAATCAATGTGCTTTGAGGTGTGCCCTCCCTGGACAAATGAGAATGTATGCATAGTACTTTGCTATTTCAACATGGGCGAGGAATTGATCAGGTATTTGCCTAAAACTGAGGCAGTTGGAGCCATTTGCTCCAGGTGTAAGCTGTACCTCCACTTTATCCAGTGGAAGCCAGTAATCATTGCCATCTGGGTTATATCTATAAATACATATGATTAAGTAATGTGTAATTTATTTGATAATGTTTATAGAATGAACAGTAATTTCTGATTAGAAGGTGAGGGCATCTTTTAACGCAAGTTTCTCTGCACCAGCAGGACAATGTATATATCTCTTTTGATGACCTTCAAACACAGTAACATGCGTCGCCAGAAAATTCTGTCTTACATCAGTCTCCACTAGTCAAGGAAGTGTTTATCGGACTTTAGCTTTAAAAGCCCACCCAATCTTAGGACAAATGCTTTCATGGCTCTGGTGTTTTGTCTTGTTTTCTGTCTTGTTTCCTTCCTCTGTGTTTTCCTCAATGTTTATTTCTCCCATGGTTCCTGGAGATAAATTACCATGCCTTACTTTTGGGCAGCGGTGGTCTGTGGACTCGAGAAGTGGATTTGGGATTGATTCCCACATGGACAGGTCAAAACTGTGGGTCCCTGAGGAAGAGCCTTGACCTCCATCAGTTCCCCGGAGTGCCTAGTGTGGCTGATAAATGCACCAAAAACAATTTCCCCAAAGGCGATAATAAAATATGATTATTTAGTTAGTTACGCTCTTGTTATTTGGGTTGTTGCTGTTATTAATATTGATGTTTCCTGCGACTTTAATAGATATGCTCTCTTGGGTTAAGTCATGATTCTTACATTCTTCCACTTGTTTCCTATATCAACTCTGTTGTGCAGCTTTATGATTCCTAGTTCTTTCATGCCGTATAGTCAGGTTAATTTCTTGTCTCTCTAATTCATGTCACTATTCTTATCGTGTTTTGTTTAATGTTTTCTTGTTTCTTGTTTTGGCAGATGTCGATGTTTAGGTTGACTTCTAGCTTAATGTTCCATGTTTCTAGTGTATTAAATATCTGATCTTCCTAACCTAATGGAAAATGACATACATGCAGAGAGGATAGATATCTGGTGAAAATATTACTAATAGCCAGAAGAAAAGAAAAAAAATGCTATAACAACATAATTGGGGTAAAGTGGATCCACCGGCCTGGGAACAATGGACAGACATAATACAGGAAATCTACACAATGGAAAAAATTACGTATCGACTAAGACTACAAGAAGCACCATCAAGCACATCAAGAAGATAAGTGGAAGAAATGTACTTTTTTCAGGAAACTGCACAGGAAAAGACAATTGAAAGACTATTCAAAACATTAGACGGAAACTTTACAAATGAACATACAAAATAGAATGACTCTGCCAACAGGATATTACCCTTTTTTTTCTCTTTTCCCTCGCTCTCTTTTCCCTATTGCTTTTACTTTTTTCTTTATCTTTCATTCTTTCTTTTCCTTATATCTCCTATTTCTGTCTTGTTATGTTAACCTCAATTACACTTGTTCAGGATAAACTGTTCTCTTCTGTCTCTTTGTGTTGAATGAAATGAGAAAAATCATGAAAAACTAAAGTGAGAAAAAAAAAAATCTAACCTCCCCATGGACTATCCCTCCTCTCCTCAGGTGCCTTGTTGCCCCGCCCTCTATGCGTCTTACCTTGATTGTCCTTCATTCTCTTGATTTTCTGTTCTTTGCTTGTGTTTTTCTCACAGTATCAAAACATTTAAATAGATCCCTGCAAACATGGCTGTTGACACTGAGCTGATAGTGACCATCCATCACTTAGAAGGGCTCAAAGCACACAGGGAGATGAACTGAACAGAAGAGTTCAGTCCCAGTTAAATATAAACACTGGAAGCAAGAAAGCAATGAAAACTGTGAGACAGACAAGAGAGAGTAAGATAAGAAAAAAAAAAATATTTTCAGCTCCCTTGACTGCTGACACTTGACTCTGGCTAGGCAAATTTCTTTCACAAATAAATAAATATGCTTTTGTTTGTGGTGTCTATTTGATACATTTTTGGTCAAAAACAAAGCAACGCGCGGATTGATGTTTGACTCAGAGAAAAATGAAACCCTGGTATTGGAGGAAGAGATTGTTCACAGCTCTATCTACTCTGAAAATCATACAAACACAACCGGAATAAAAGCAGAGGCATGCGGAGGAGAGAAAAGAAGCATACGGCAAAGAGGACATGGGGGGAAAAAAGTAAATTGAGAAACAAAGATGGGAATTCAACCTCAAGAGACTATTGCAGAAACACAAGGCAGATCCAAAACAGTTTGTTAATAAAAGGAAAATGAAAAGATAAAATCTGAACTTCAAGTGGAGGTTGGGGTAAGGATGTTTGGACGAAATGCAGGGAAAGTGTTCACAAAAAGGAAGGTGAAGATTAAAGGCTGCTTTTGCTCACTTTTATCTCACAGCTGATGCCCAACCCTTCTTTCCCGGGTACACGTCT
>OMNM01002989.1:0-10481 GCA_900302745.1 Parablennius parvicornis | reverse complement strand
AATATTAAATTTTTTTAACAACTTCAAGTATTTGAGAATAAAATATTTTCATTTTGTATTTGCTTATTCAACAGGAAACTGTCAGTTAACCAAAAAGCTGCTTATAAAGTGTACTCCCTGGACAAACAGTCTACCCTAAAAATTTATGACATTTAAATACCAAAGTTGCTAACAAAATTTATACTGGAGCAAAGAGAAAAAATGAATGCAGTGGAGATAATTAAGCCATCATTTAGGGCATTGATTTATAATATAGAAGGTAAATTAATTTCAGTAATACTGTTTATAGAATTTAAAACAGCATAAAACTTTCTGTCGTATTGTTGTTGGCTACAGCAGAAGCACAGACACAAAGTGAGCTCTGTATATAGACTCTACAAACATCAACACATACAGGTGCTGTAGTATTCCTCCATTTAACCTTTCCATATTTGTATCATTTGCTTGTTCAGGTTCGAGTTTTCACCTTCTCCGTCGGTCAGCATAATTATGATGTCACTCCTCTGCAGTGGATAGCGTGTGCCAATAAAGGTAAGTGAGCAAGCTTTTGTGCTCATGAGCGTTTCATCCCCCCTGGCGGTAAAAATAATTAAGCCGAAGAAGGTACATATAGAGAAGATGGAGGGTATTATATCCTTCCAATTCAATGCACTAAATCACATACTGCTCATTGGTAAAACATGCATTAAAGCAGATGGACAGGCTGTGGCTCAGGAGTTTGTACAGTTTGTAGTTTGATCTGTCCCCTCTCATTCATATATTGAATTATGTGTGTTCTGATTTTATTGGTGCTCAAATTTTTCTGTCATACATTTACTGCACACTCTAATAGGTTTCTGTATTAATACATTTGAGAATAATTCGAGAATAATTGGGAATATGCTTATGCATATTTGAATATGTGAAGGGAGTAATGTTAATAAGCATGAGAATGTGTGCCTCAAAACAACGTACAAAAAAAGCCAATATTTGTCATCCATCCATCATCTTCAGGGTGATGCCGCTGACTATGAGTCAGAGCTGACTATGAGTAGTTTGCACCATGATCAGGTCATCAGACTATCACAGATCAAACAGAGAGAGATTATCGAGAGGCTATTTAAAGACTAATCACACAAATGTTGGAGTGTGGTAGGAAACACAGACAGGGAAACATGTCATGATTTAGAACTTCACCAGCCATAGCAATAGCACACTATTTTTCATGCTGCATGTCATTTGTTTTTGTTTATTTGTGAGACTTGCTGACTTTCTGCTCGATGACGGTAATTACGCGGGTCGTCACACTGAAATCCATGGATGTCTGAGCAGAGCATGCACTGACGTAATTACATCAGGTGTGCTTCACGTCCGACTTTATTCATGTCTACGGTTTGGGACGAGGTCAAAACAAAGTAGAGAAGCGTTTGATTTTTGTTCACCTGCAGAAGTTTGAGCAACAGCGGGTACCATGGTCTTCCTGGCCAGCATGGAGCAATGAGCAGCAAGCAGTGACCACCTTGCTGGACCCTGTGAAGTGTTGCTGATATGAGTGGGAGTGGAGGGTATGCATAAAATAGGCCATCCAGCCAGGTATGCACCTAGGCATCCTGCCCGAGGGGGCTGGTCTCTTCTCTCAGAGAGAACCAAGGAGGGCAGTGGGTCGTTGCCCCTGAGGCAAAGAGGTCCAATGCTGCTCTGCCAAACGTGGCCTATAATCATGGTCACTACCTCTGGATGAAGTCTCCACATCCCTGCTGGAGGCTTCTGATGGGAGAGGAGATCCACTGCATTGTTCCAGAGATCAAGAACATGCATTGTCCGGAGGCTCAGGAAGCTGGGGTAAGCCCTCGTAAAGGAGCTGGTTTGCCACCCGAAGACACAGCATAGATCTGATGCCACCCTGGTTGTTGATGTAGAATACAGCTTAACTGTTGTCTGTTGTCTGACCGGACGAGGCCTGCTTCTGCTGGCCACTCCACAGGCTCCTGACAGTCCTAGACTGCCACACTGCCCCCCAACCGACAAGAGAGGCGCCTGTCTCGACAACCTCTCTGCGGCAGGCTACACTCCCCAAGGGTACACCTGACATTAGGTACGCTCTCTCCCTCCAGGGTTGGAGGGTAAGGAGGCAATGGGTAGACACCCTGACCACCTTGTGGCTGTGACTGCTGGGGTCCAATTGCTGGCTGTTCGCCCATACCTGAAAGGGGCGCAGGGCAAGAAGCTCAAGTCGTACAGTCATGGATGCCGAGTCCAGCATCCCCATGAGCTGCAGGATCAGGCCATACTGCAGGAGACTGCCGTTCTGGAAATGCCACAGAAGGCCCAAGATGGACGAGACCCGCTCTGGAGAGAGGGAAGCCTGCATTATTGAGGAATCCAGAACCAGCCCAAAATACCTCGCAACCTGGCTGGGTACAAGGTTGATTTTGGCATAATTCACCTTGAGGCCAAGATTGCCCAAGTGACCGAGGAGAGCCGCAGCCTCCCTCGACACCTGCTCTCGCGGCTGGGAAATAACCAGCCAATCGTCCAGATAGGGGAGTATCATTATTCGTTAGCCTGTATTGGTGACAGAGCAGCTGCCACACACCGGGTAAATATACGTGATGCCAAGATGAGCACAAACAGCAGAACCCAGAACTAATAAACCTTGTCCAGAAACATAAATTGAAGGAACTGTCTGTGATGAGGGGCAATGGGAACATGAAAGTTTGCTTTCAGACCCATTGTGACAAGCCAGTCTCCTGCCGAGACAGTCTGCAGGATGTCTGCCATATGCAGCACATGGAAGAGGAGAACCTTGAGAAACCGATTCAGCCCCCTCAAATCCAGGACTGGCTGAAATCTGCCCTCTTTCTTAGGCACGAGAAAGTAAGTGGAGTATAACCTGCTGAGGCAAGCCTCCCGTCTCACTAGCTCAATGGCACCTTTTCCCAGATGGGTGGCAACCTCGTGACGTAGCACGAGGGGTTTTGCGGGATCTCTGACCACAGTGTGTTTGATCCCGCTGAAGGTAGGGGGTCAGCATCAGAACTATAATGTGTGACTCCTGGATAGCGTGGACACCACCCAAGCTTCTGTGGTCTGCTCTTTCCAGCAGCGGACTTGCTCCTGGGAAAAGAGTCCGACAACTGGCCCCTGAGGTTCAGGTTCTGCCCCTCTTTCCCCTTGGGGCCCTAAGGGGGTGACGACTCGTTCTGGGACCCCTAGGCCACTGAGCGTATGGATGCGCCGCCGTATGGCGTTGCCGATTACCAGGCAGTGTGACCTGCGGGCTCCTGGACTGCCCAGACTGCCCATACAGCCGAGCGGACAGCCATGAGTGACCTCCGCTGCTGTCGAATGTCAGATGCCCCGTTTTTAAAGTGGTCTACCCCAAGACAAGCAGGACACAGATCGTGACCGTCCTCAGCCTGAAGGGGGCTGCGGACGCTACAGCGGCTTCACTGTAACAGCTTGACTCAGGCCAGCGAGCGCACCGGCCGAGTGTAAATAAACAATATGCCCAATGAATCTAGCTGGAGTAGCCCCAATAGAACCACAGCTAACACACTGCTGATCGCGAGAGCAAGGGAGAGGGCAATACCGTGGTGAACACAGCCGTTTTTTTTTTTTTTCTTTTTTCACGACAGCGCACCCGCTCTTCATACAAGCCTCCACACCGGCTCGCCCCTAGCAGCGGTGTGCCGGGAAGCCCGTGTCGGACCCACACACCCACGAATCAACCAGTCAGGGTAGCCACAACGGTGCTAACAGAAACCCGGTAGCACAGCAGAGTACCCTTAGCTGTTTAAGATACAGTAGAGAGACAGCGACATAGCCGCGGAGTGCCGAGGCTCAGTAGCACACAAACACGGGGCGAATTTCCACCAATGATAGAACGTGCACCATTCTCACCACCTCCGGCAAACTCTGGTAAAGTGGTCACATTAGTCAGCGGCGCTCTCACCTGCCACAGACTGTGGTATCCCAGCCACTAACTTGAAAAGAGAAAACAGCGAGTCGCAGCTTCTAGCGGACGGGAACACTCAAGGCGCCACCCTTCTGGTTACGAAGCTACTAGCGACAAGCTGAGAATAACAGTACCGACCTGCTATCATATCCGCAATTGCGAGAAGATAGAAGGAACAGATCATGATGCCAGTAGATATAGACTTTCTGGGTCATCCAGGGGTCACGGGTGACTTTGTTGATATAATTACTCGACCTGTGCATGCGCAAGATGGAACATCCAGTGCTAATAGCACCGCCTCTGGTGGTCTGGAAGGATGAAATTGAACAAACTCTTTTCAGGAAACAAAAAACAGATCTATTCATACACAAAATTAAAGCAACAGCTGCAATGAAGCTCAGGACTGAGGAAATGCACTTTATGACAAATGACATGTGACAGCACGACTGTATAAAGTCAACAAAAGTAAACAATAACCTTTGATATTAGATCCTCCCCTCCTGTCAGGTAAATTGGGATGTTCCTACTGATGTGCCATGAGCACAAATGCTACAAGAAGCTTATGGATATGCTGCTGTTGTGAAATGCTGGAAGTATTTATTATACACATTTAATCAACTTAGGCAAACATAGTGCAACAAAATGCAACTTAAAATTGGAGGTCCACTTAGCACCCTTAAACAGACAGTAAAAAACTGCATCACCAACTGAAGCGTGAAGCTTTTTGCTGCCATTAATACCTTAATACAAAGACATGTGGCTGTTAAATGGCAGCGTTGCCCAGTAACCATACAGCTGGTGTGGAAGTTGAACGTTAAAGTAATTAGGCGTGTCCCGGTCACTTCTCTCCAACACATTCTCGCTTTGACAATCTGATGATGGCTTAGCAAAACAAATATTTGCTCTGTTTCACATCACCTGAAAATGTATGTCTTAGAGCAACCAAGTGGCATTCATTGGTGCCATTTTTATTGCAAAACTAACATAAATGTGGTGAAACTAAAGATAAGGACAATAGCAGTGTACTGTGTATGAATAATGTCTACGCACTCATGATGACAGACAGAGATAATAACATGAAAAGGAATGAAAACGCAGGATTGTGGTGTAGTGGGGTACGAGATGGAGCCAGCAGAAATGTGATGGTCCCACCTGAAGAAATCCAGAAAACAAACAAAACTGTAGAAATTCTGATTATCAACATTCATCAGCAAACACATCAGTTTTTGACAGTTTTTTTTTGTTTGTTTGTTTTAATTTGTATTATTAAGGAGCCCCGGCATAAAAAAAAAAAAAAACAGGCAGTTTTGCTCTTGACCGACAGCTTGACAGCCCAAACGTCATCCGCACAGATCTCATCTTCACTTCAGTCCTTCCAGACTCACTTTTGTTTCAGTTTTAATACCTAAACCACTTCTCCTCCTGTCTTTTGTGACATTATTTGTTTCTCGTCGTTGCAGTTTATCTGAAGCCGCTCCTTTATGGGGCTTTAACCGTCGGCTGATTAGCTTATTGCCAGCGGAGCCAACTGCTTCAGAAGCATCGGCCCAGAAGTTGTTATTAATTAGCAGGAGGAGTCTGGTAGCAGTGTGATTACCATGCCATCTCCCTGTCAGGCAGGGGAAAGTCCAGGATTATGCCTCTGCGCCAACATGCTCTCTGCTGTTTATGACTGTAGTGATTACCATGCTACTAAAGTCAATGCCAGCATAAGACAATAGTGTTGACACACCATCCTCAATGGAGCTGTCCTCTCATATCTCCAGTGCTTATTACTCTTTGGTATCTCACTCCAGCAGAGCCAGCTCCCTGACACTTCCAGGCCCTCACCCTTCACCCGTGACATGCACACAGTTGACACACCGTAGTATAACACACACACCCACATACACAAACACACACATACAAGTGGGCCACTTGCAGATGCAAGCTGTTGTCTCTCTCGAGCTGCAATCCCACCCCAAGTAGAGTGTAACCTCTCTGTGACTCTGAGGACAATGGGAACGTTTCTCTCACACAGCGTAACAAAATCCAAAACAAAAAGAAGGTCATCTTTAAAAAACAAATAATAAACAGCTGAAGTGGAGGATAACCGTTTCCACAAAAACCAGAACAGTTCTCTAGAATCTCAATGGACGTCTACTCAAGAAGAAAAATCTATTTCATCATGAAATTTCTACCACAATCTTACTGGATACATGTTTCAGGTCATATGTAGCTGCATTTAAAGTTTTGAAATAAAGAAATGCATGTAGTATTGGACAAACCTGTTATTATTATAGTAATTTTTGTTTGTCTTTGTGTCTAATATCTATATGCATTTGTAATTTTTATGATCACTTGTATTGTCATTACAATTTTGGATATTTGTGTACAAGATGATGGTGAATATATAAGGTTTGTGATAATTGTTTTATTTTATTTTTTACTTTTTGTTTATTTATTTTCCTGGAGTTAATTTATATCATCGTCCAATACTATTTCATTCAGGTTAATTGTTAAACACTGGTGACACATGCACAAAAGGGTGAGCAACAAGTATAATCCGTGTTTTTGTTTTTAAAATAAAATGTTCAGTGACAACAAAAAAGAAAATATTAATGCGTGTTCCATCACCCTGGTTGGGTTGGTGGAGGCAAATCTGCACAGTGTTTGCATGTTCTTCCTGTGCATTCCTGGGTTTTTTCCTGTTACTCCAGTTTCTTCTCAAAGCCCAAACATGCTAAATAGACATGATGTACACCGCATGGTGTCAAATCCTATTCACTAAACTTTTACTGGGAGCAATTTTGCTCAGTGTCTTGCTCAAGGACACTTTAATTTATGGACAACATTTTGAACTGAAGTATCGTTTTTCAGTCATTGCTTATAGTGCAGCGTATATCAAAGCCTCAATTTGTCTCAGAATATACACCAGGTATTTTATGAATTAAAAGATGGCATTTAAAGAGAGCTGACATCTACAAGTGCCAAGATATTATGTAAATGAGTCTCTCGAGTAAATAATTTTGGCTTATCATTGACCTTCACATTGCAAATCTCTTTGGTTTACCTGCAGAGGAAATCTACCCTCGTCTTACCTTCTCACTTTCTGCCTGCCACCTACAGTTGCCTCTATTTGGCTTGATCACCTCTGATGCAGCTTCCCTGGCACACAGCTGAGAAGGGAGACACGACAACTTTGAACCGAACTATAATAGATTACTAGTGTGTGTGTGTTTTTGCGTGCGTGCGTGCGTGCGTGCGTGCGTGCGTACATGCTTGAACCAGAGACCGAATGTGCAGAGCTGTGTGTGGATGTGCATATACATGCATATTGTTCCAGTGCTTAAGCTCAGTAATGAATGAGACAGAGAAGGCAAATCTCAACACAGACCTCTGCAGAGGAAGCCCATAATTTATGAGAATAATGAAAGTTATTTCAGCTCTTTAGCATTCTGTGGGTGCTGCCTCCATTTCGCAGCTCTTTGTATAAACACTCGTGGCTTTAATAACTTGGGGAGCGGTGTGGTTATTGACCCAGTCGGTCATTCTCCTGCACCCTTAATCAGCTGCAGCACCGCCTGAAGCCCAGCATTCCCAATGAGCCTCCACATTTACGACCTACAGCACCAACGTCAGCGTCGTATGGGTCACTGGCCATGAGCTCCACTGCGCCTGCGCCGCCACCACTTACACATCTACCAATAATGTGAAGAGATTATAGTCCAATCTGTAAATGGATCCCTAATGTACACACGGGGACTGTTTAATTCTTGTGTATGCAGAGAGAACGGCACAGGTGTGCGACATGGAGCCAATTGTCAATGCAAAAGCCTTCATCTGGATCGGTGTACTGATTCTCTCCTATTAATCTGCAGGTTACTACTTTGAAATCCCATCAATCGGAGCCATCAGGATCAATACCCAGGTAAGAAGTGCAGAGGACAACTCTGGAAAATCACATTTAACTGCAATGTTTATTTTATTGAATTTTCTCGAATAAAATGTATTATTTTAAAGGAATATTTCTCAGACAAACAATAAAGTCGATACAAATTAAACAATGGTGCAGAAATTTGCCCAGTTAATAGAAAAAAAGTCATATTCCAAGCATTCTGATAAAAGAGTTTGATAGTTTCATATTGTGGGCGTAGTCAGTAATCACTTGTGTTTTGTAAAGTACCAGAGCAGAGCAGGTTGGGATTTGTTTGGTTTTTTTGCCCTTAAATTTTGAATATTTCTGTTAATGTAAAATGTATATAACCTCAAATAATTTGCAAAATGAAACAAAACAACACTCTTGGTGTTGTCTTAAAAAATGTGGTATAGCTCCAAAATCAGAAGGTTTTCTAACTTGGCCTGTTGCAATACAAGATTGAACCACAAGATGGTGTGTTGAGTCTCTCAAACAAGAAACACAAACAATTACTGAACAGTTCCTGTTACACACTTGTGTAGTCTATGTGATAAGCAAATTACAGCCCACAAATGTACCTAGACGATATGAAAGTATATTTTTGTTATATATTATATAACAACAGTAGCACAGCTGGTTTACTATAAGTCTGAATTGACACAATTTCCATAACATATCTAGGATGCTTTGCTCCTAGATGCATATCTAGAACATGCATGTATTTCCTTGTTTGCATGCACACACACCTCAGGTTCGTCTCACCCTCAGAGCCGCAACCCCCAATTTACTCGAGGCTCTACAGGCTTTGAGAGGACTGTGGGGTAACCTCATTCCAGCTGCAGAAATTGACTCCGTTGTTCAGTGTTGGTTCAAGACAGAGGCCACTGCACAGCTCTCCCCCTCATCCTTTTCTCAACCCCCACCCCTCACAACCACCCCCTCGGTGACTGATCAGGCCCCAAAATAGGCTGTCAGCTGTTCCATTAACTCTGGCATATTTATATTCTAAGAACGGCCGCTTACTCTAATAGGTTTTGTGAAGGTGGGTGACTACAGCGCTCTGCATCGGCCCTGAAGACACACCAGGCCTTATGTTATTCAACTGCATTCCTCCCTTCATTATCACAGGCCCATCACAGTCTCAGCCTAATAGAATGACAACATTCAAGTAAAAGATTACAGAAGGTAATGTTATTATTTTATATAGAATTTGCACCGGATGTCTTGGATTAGAGGAACATTCTTAAAGAAAACACTGTTTTACATTATCTGTGACTTATTTAAGCTTTTTTTTTTTTTTAGCTTCCTTGTATTTACACATATTAATTTTTGAGTGTTTGTCTTTAGAAGGAAAAATAATGATGAGTTCACCATCCACAATCATGCTCACGTTAATCAGATCGGTGAAAGCCTTCAGTTCAAACTCAGATGGTGCTACAGTCTATGTTATGGCTCTGCTTCCTTTGGACCACATATCTGCGGTTGCTGACTTTTTATGTTTCCTAGATTGTTCTTGCCAGGCGGAAAATTTCTCCCTATATCCCATGAAAAGGTCTGGCTGTCATTGTCCTGATGGAATATCTCCCTGTGGCGCATTAACCCACACTTTTATTGAGCTAATAATAGAATAGGTTACGCCTGTCAGCACGTTTCTGTTCAGACGATGGAAAACAAACGGTCAAAGGCGCAGTGCTGGAAGAGCTGTGCGCTCGTACGGGGCACCTCTTTTGTGTATCAGCAATAGATGGTGCCAAGGGTCAGACATTTGTGATAATGGCTCCCTTTCACTAAATAGATGGAAATTTGTCAGTTTGTGACAAAGCACTAATGTTAAATGTTGAAATTAACATTTAACTACTGCAGACTTGCTGCATTATTGCTGATCCTGTTTTAACACTTGATTATATTGTGTTGACATCTAAAGGGGGTCACACAGCGTCTCATCATCTGCTACAGAAGACACAGGATCCTCGACTGGATCTGCTGATATGAGTATATAGACTTACAGTACTTAAATTAGAGAGTAATTTTATCGTAGGTCTTGCTACTAATGAGACACAGAGGGTTTGCGGAGGGACCTCATTGTGCTTTTTTTCTCTCTTCTTGGGAGAGCGGTTCCGTTTTGTGTCATGAGGTCAACTGCTCAATATTTTCACTCATTATACACAATGTCCAAAACGACAAGAATCGATAGGTCGTACACAAAAAAAAAAGACATCGCAGTCAGCTCATGAGACAAAAGAATATAAGGAATATGATGTATGACTTGTGGACTTAACCCCTCACCTCTGCTCCCAAGCGCAGTGGCAGGTTTTCACGGTGGCACTGCTGACAGTAGAGCCTCTGGGATAATGGTGTGTTTGCACATCGTGTCATTGACACCCTTAATGTGTTTTTAATAGCTCCTTCATAATGATGAAAAACGGCCTTGAGTAGCTCAGGACTGGAGGCTTTATGGCTCGGCAGGGCCGGGATACTTTAGCTGGCGGCCCGCTGCTTTATGTGGCAACTGAGACGAGGCCGGTCAGGGTCTCGTAGTTTTACGACAGATCAACATCGGAGGGCTCTTCCAGCTTTCTGCTTCTAACACCAGAACATGACAAGCTCAATAAATGTCTGTTTGAGTTTGATAATGTGTGTTTACAG
>OMNM01002987.1:0-10606 GCA_900302745.1 Parablennius parvicornis | reverse complement strand
TTTGCCCCTGGATTGCAAATGTAATATTTAGGGTAAGGGTTGATGTATAATGCAACAAAGTAACGTCTGAAGGCCATTCCAAGACATGACAGGCTCAGATGTCAAATGATTTGCTGGGCATCATTAGAATGTTTTTCCATGTCCTAATTTCTAGATTATTCATTTAGAAAAAGTCTTGAGGGATTTTACTGGGTACATTGAGTCACTGCTGCTGGTAAACACAGTTCAGAAAGCCCGTTTGTCAGTGCGTTGTACCATACGAGTTGTTTGCCATTCCAGTCAGCGTTATTGCTGGTAAATCTAGTGAGATACGTGTTCTATTTCAAAACCTTTCATGCTATTCTGTGCATTTCAGTGGTAAACCTATGAATGTATTCACGGTTATAGGTTCGACATAGGCCTGTAAAATTGTATGTGTAACAGAGCAGAGAAAAAAGGAAGCTGTATCAAATAAAGAAAAACCAAAAAGTACAAAATACAGTTCAAACAAGTGAAGAATTTCATTTGTTTATTGGAAATAAGAAAATGTTTCAAGAAAACAGTAATGACTTCTCATTTTCATGTTAACCACTATTACTTTATCCAACTTATCGAGCTTATCACAGCAGACAATCAGTAAATGCAGGATATATTCAGGACACATTCAGACCTACAGGTGATTGTGAGTCATCAATAAACCTTAACTCGTCCCCGTGAGCCTGGATTTGAGCCGGTTATGTTACCACTGTGAAACGAGGGTGCTCACCACTACACCACACCCGTGTCCCCCAGTTTTACTGTTGAGGTTTTACTTAATCAGATAAGTTCCTTCTATCTATCCATCTTTTATTTGTGGGTACAACATGGGCTACAGCTGATCCCTGTTGACTGCGGCAACGGTGCATTACATCCTCAACAGTTCATCACATGTAACTCACTTATTAGTTTGAATTCCAAAAACTCTCTACCAGAAAGGTCATGACCTTCTTGGTGGTCAGACCAAACGGTGCTTTCACGTCAATCTATATGATGCTTAAAGTCAGATTTACTATGATGATAACTACATTTTCTTCTGCTATGAGCATCTCTCCTCAAACATCTACTCACCTTTTCCAAGAATACTACAAACATGTTTAGAGGACACTCGCTGTCAGAGTGTCCGTAAGTATCTCCACAGATTGTCATTATGAGGTTACAAGGTGTTCTGTTTCTTCCTGCTGTGATCCAGACACAGCTTATGAAGCACTGGCAACGCTAGCACGAAGCAGAGTCTGATCCTGTGCCCAACCCCCTGACAGCTTCGGGCCAAAGACACTGGCCAGAGCAAGGCCACTCTAACACAATTGGATCATCAATTACTACTGATTAGCCTAAAAGTAGCATCTGTCCCAGGAAGCATTTAACCAATATATTATCCAATGTGACATACGGCAACAAAATTAACCGTCATATGTCAATGTGGTTTAATAGAGTTATTGGATTTTTGACATGTTCAAAAGATCATGATTTGGCTAATGGAATGGCAGAAAAATCCAGCAGGGCACCTGGCTGCTGCACTGATGTACGTCTGGTTTCTGTTCATGCCAGGAAAGTATGTTGCATAAGCAGAAAAGTGTCATATGCCAAATTTAAGTGATAGTTAAAAAAACTAGTCTGTATCTTTACTGTCATTGATGCAGTTACTGGCAATGTATTTGAGGGTAAAGAAAGCCATCCTGAAACTTGCCGTGCTAAATTGTTAGTGTATTTACCTCGTGGAGCAGGAAGCTGGGAGGATACCCAGGAGAGTCGATGTCAGTCAAGCCCATGGAGTTGATAAAACAATCTGTCAATCGGATTTTGTGTGCACTTGAAAGCATGTGCTAGAATACAGTTGTTGTGTGCGTGCGTGTGTGTGAGAGTGTGCTTGTGCATGTGCAGCTGAGTATTTGTGTTGGTAAAACAATCCGTCACTGTTTTGACAGCCATGTCACACGCCGGGAATCAGTCTCGGGGGATCCTGCGATGAGAACTCCTGATTACCCCTCTACGCATGATTCCTATATTTAACCCCGGCAACCAAGACTTACGTGTAGCATGGATGACTTGCTTTGCAGGAAAAGCTGTTTTGCAGCAGGTGCACGGGATCGTGTGGGGCATGAAAAAAGTTTCCAGGGTGACACAAAGCACAGTAGTGTATCAACGGATTTCTTTGCCATCTGTCTATCATTAAGATGAGCTGTTTGGAATGTGAATTGGTGCTCCGTCACCGTACAATGAGTAAGTCACTCAATCAAACAAAATTTTGACATTTTTGTAAGACATGCATTTGTTCGTTTGGTTTTGGAATTTGATCAGAGAAATTAGAAATATACTGATCCTTTATAGACTTATGTTCACATTTAGTAGTCATAGTGCTGTTTAGATCCAGTCTTTTACTGTTAACCAATGTGCAGTTTTGGTGCTTCTATTGGAGGTCAAGTGCCTTGCTCAAGGGTATCTCTTTAGCAACAGCTCAGGAAAAGGAAACATTTCTTAACCTACAAGTTGGGAAAGCCATAATGGGTCAGAGGC
This sequence comes from Parablennius parvicornis, assembly GCA_900302745.1. Lineage (NCBI taxonomy): Eukaryota > Metazoa > Chordata > Actinopteri > Blenniiformes > Blenniidae > Parablennius > Parablennius parvicornis. Next base: position 8,074 of record OMNM01002987.1, on the reverse strand, counting down.
AGGTCTGTAATGCATCCCCTGGTGACAAGACCTGTGGTAAGTTTTCTTGAGACTTGGACCCAGGATAAGGATAAATTTCTCAAATTTCAGCCATGGCCTGAAAACAAGCCTGATGTAGAGTATTAATGGTTCAGAAGGGGATGCACGCAGTAATATAAACCCTATGTGCTACAAAAAGAAGAAGAAAAAAAAAACTGGTGGTTTTCTCTTCTGTGTGTTAATGGCTGTGGCAGGGTGACATAACATAACTCTTGATTTATAAGGCTATTTGAAATGCCATCGCTCGCGGGGCTGTACCCATAGAGCACGCAGGGAGGATCGCTGACAGCTCACTGACTACAGGACGGTGAGACTGAAACGCCTGGTGTGTCTGTCTGTCGAGCTCTCCCGTCTTATCTCTCTGTCTACCATCTTTTTGTTCTGTCTTATCTGTTTTGTACAGTCTTGGGCTTGTCTGTCATCTTTCTCCCCTCCTTGCTTTCTATGCATCTTCTTTTTATCCATTGAGGAGGCAAAGGGTCACGGCATTATTGGACTTTTACAACTCTAACAGTTATTCCTCTGTGACTATTAAGTTCAAAGGACATGCTGTTCTGGGAACCTTTGCACCAGGTGGAAACCAATTTTTTCTGTTGCCAAAGAATCCAATGCTCATCAGGAAAAAAAATATGTGGACAACCTCATCGATATTCATTTCTCCACATTAACCTTTCACATTATCTTCTCACCTGTCAGCTACAGGGCTTTTTTTGTTATAAGTAATGCTGAGATTAGGATGATTGAATGTGACAACGTCACATAAGCTGTTGGGGTATTGTTAGCAAAACACGCACAGGAATGGCTGAAATGAGGGTGGAGTGTGGGTGTAGGTTGAGGTCAAGAGCTAGTGGTGTGTGTGCAGGTATGAAAGTAGTGCATTTAGAGGCGCACACCTGCTCAGCCCCCAGGACTAGAATTTGGTAGAGACAAGATTGAAAGTAATCCTTTAAGAGTGTTTTAATGCGCCTTAATTGTATGACACGATGGGTGATGGTAATGTGTACAGGTGTTAGTCTGTAATCTGAGCTGTGCACCAATATGCATGAATGTATCTAGAAAGGGCGACAATTAAAGTACAGACAGGGGGCTTTCAAAGGTCAACACGTGAGAAGTGGCACCCTCTTCAGTAGCGAAGACTAAAGCCAAGGTGGAGTCACTGATTTGTCAGGGGCATGATTGGATGTATATAATACCTGTTTGTTCACATGTTCACGTTACAAAAGACATTTTGGAAAGCGACTGCTGTAATGCGATCACTAGAAAAGAGCAGGGAAGACAATGCAGAGCACAAGCAGGTTTGACTTGGTGGGAACTTAAAGCACGGCATCAGTGGGGGAATTCCTGAATGAAAACAAATCCGTGCAGTTAAACAGGCTTGGGTGTTTGTAAGTATGTTTTAAAATTGCAGCCACTGTACAATTGCACTGGTGAAAGAGAAGCAACATAATGCATAAAAACAACCACGGAATAAAGGAAAGCAGATAGTAGTATTATGGCATCAGGATTGTGGCCTTTGATGGAAAACCACCACAGCACCTGAAGTGATACTGCTGCAGTGACGCTCAAGTTGTGACAAAACACCACAAAGTCAGCTTGGGATGTTGGTCTGTGCTGTCGAGGTATTTATTCTTAAAATCTCACCAAATTCACTTTCCAAGCAGTGTTTCTCTCTGAGTACTATTCTAGTTATATTTTTGATCTGAGGTATCATCTCAGTTGCATGCCCACTTTATAATCAGCTATGTTTTGTGTACCCCTTATTACCTTATTAAGATTTTTTTTCTTTAAAAAAAAAAAAAAATTATAATCCTTTTTGACTGACAACGTAGATTATTTGTAAATCATCCGATTCTGGCTTTTGTTTTTTTTCATGTTATAAAAAAAAAAAAAAATCTGAGGACTACTACTACTACAATATTAATGAGTACTTTTTACACAATAAAATAATTGTTACATGACTTTTTTTTATTATTATTTTAATCTTTCAATATAATATATAATCTTCCTGGGAAAAGCAGTGCTAACTGTTCTGAACAAACCTGAGAAAAAGGCTTGAGCCAAAGCTTTTTTTTTTTTTTTCTTAAAGTATCAACCTGTAGAAACAGAGACAACATTGCCTGTAACAGTGACTCATGTTGTGTGTCATTTCTGTGGTTAGGCTAAATGCTCTGACCCCATCATCAGTCACCAGCAGCCCACAGATAGGCTCTCATTTTACCGTCTGAGAAATCTACCACCCTATTCAATGCTAGAACTGGTGAAAGAATACACTACAGTCACCAAAACCATGAAAAAAATACAGCAATGTCATTAGTAAAGGGATATACTATATATGTGGCATACAATGCTTTTTAAAGGTCTAATGCTATTAGGTTTTGGCAACGCAGAATCTTTCTGTTATTCTATAAACTGGAAGCTACAGTCTGTTGAAAAGAAATCCTCACACAGCAAACATTGTAAAGGGTTTCAAATCATGTTGTTTTACTAAAAACACTGTTAGCGGATTAGGTAAAGGCGTGTAAATAAAACACATCTTGAATGAATGAGGTAAGTATGGTACGCCATGAGTCATCACTGTCTGGGAGGTCACGTTTCAGTCGGATTAGCAGTCACCCTATGAATGTCTTTTTCCTGGTGATTACCCGATTTAGCTATTGACCCTCCTGACTTCATGAAATATACATAGTCTTCCCGTACGAACTTGAACTTAACATAATTAAATCACCCTTTCAGTGTGTGAGTGTGCCTTTGAAGAAACACAACAATCCCCCTGCCGGACTAATAGGAACCTAAATAATGTCAAATGTGAGTACTCGGTTTGTGGCCTTCCCGACTCGTCTCACATCTAAACACATCCCCTTTTCTCTTCAAAAACATGGGCCTGTTATCACCCTTGCTTCCTCTTCCCTCCTTCCCACTCCCTCTTTTTTTTTTTTTTTTTTTCAAAGCATGAGAACGGGGCCGGAGCGATTAAGGAATCCTAGCTCTGGCTAATCACCCTGGACTGGAGCACTTCCGCTGCACTGATTACCGAGGAAACCATTAAGGAGAAGAAAGTGGCTGGATCTTTCATCCTGGTCGGCCGGGCTCAGGGGAGGTCAGAGAGGGGTGTGTTAGATAGGCCATTTACCCTTCCTGTTCTTATTATTCCAGCATTTCCTCTATCTGGACTCACCACGACTGCAGCGAGCGGACCTTGGGCCCGTCATAGCCTCCCTCCCAAAGGGCCGTAATCATTGCCATACTGGTATCCTGGACTCACTGGAACGCATGCAAGGCGCAGCGTTGATTCACAGCCACACACACACACTAATGCACATATGTACCCTTCATCACCCAGCCCCCCCTCACACTATCACACTGTCACTCACACAGTGCTAGTACCTTGGGTTTATATCAGCTCTTCTTCCACCTCCCTCCTCAACCAATACAAGGTCCAGTTGAGCAGCACTGACCCTAAGAGAAACATGGCACACACACACACACACACATACAAGCAATGCCCTTTATGCTCTCATTTTACAGCCACCTCTCAAGAAAAAAGGACACAAATAAATAAATAAAACTAGTGTATTTGCACGTACCAGGGCCTCATGGGTACTGTCACAGATGGTGCTAATGGCGTGTGCCCCAGCAGAGGCAGCGCTCCCATTCGCGCTAGACTTGTGACATATGCTCAGTTGTAGGGCCATCAGCGAAGCACAGCAGCCCCTCAGTGTCCGAGAGGCACCCCAGTAACCCCTCTGCCACGGTGACACAATGACAGAGACAGAGCCTAAAACAAACAGCGAGCTCAGCTCTGCCCCTTCTCTATCCTCATTGTATTTCAATCTGTTTCTTCCTCGGTCTCCCCCTCCCACTGTCTGCTTCTGTCTCTCCTTGTTACTTCTCCCTCCCTTATGTTGTTCATCCCTCCTCTGCCTTTTCCCCTAATGTCCCCACTGAGCCTGACTTGATGGATGACCCTTTGCTTTAGCGATTAGGGTCCCCGTGGGGGCCCCTTCTCCCCTCTGTAGGAATCTAGTATGGCGAAGTGACAGAGCAAGTTCAGGCCGCCGCCTGCCTCTGAGTGTAAGCATGCACATAGCGGATATCAGGGAGATCTGTATAGAAGGGTGACAGGACGTATCAGCCAAACAGAGTCTCATGGTCAGTAATAGGAGCACTAGCTCGTCGCTACATCCTGTAGCTTTTCCCTCCACCCAACCCAGTTGTTCAATTCTGTTGCAGCGACACTCGGAAGATGAGACCAGATGTATTCCAATGTTCTGATTTTATTCCTCCTCCAGGTCTTGCAGATGTTTATCTGCTGGAGAGTAATATAAAACGAGAGCTTAAAAACATAAAATCGCAATTAAGAGATTATTACTTTTGGTGCCCAGTTACACAATATCCTGTGACATTCTTAGAAATATCTATACATTTCAATACAGTATATTCTTACAGAATCCCGAGATGACACCAACTCAGTGACACGTCAACAAAAAAAGCCCCAGAATCGGGGAATTCCTCGAACATGAGGGCAACCCAAAAGACCATCGGCTGTCATTATCTCCGTAACCCAACCTTCTCAATATTACTGTAACTCCACACTGATGCACCATGGGTATGAATAAACCTCCGGAGACTTTTTGTACTCTGCAGTTATACCACACAGACCTTTTGTATGGCTGCATTCCTTTAAATAGTTGTAAAAATGCGAAAAGGTAGCTGTAGACAAATTACCAAATTACATCTGAGCCCCTGGGGACAACAATCTGGAATCAGTCGAAAGTGTTGGAGTAAAAACACTGTGTCATGTTTCTGTAACCAAGAAGATGTAACCGTAGACCTCTTTTGTCCAAGATAAAGCAGAGAGCCAGTGGTCTCACCATTTGTTTAGAGGGGATGTTTAGCTGATGAGCTCATGCTGAGATTCACTTTTCCATGTTAATGGATTACCCATGTGATGGATGCAGTAATTTTAACTCTGCAAAATTAGAAAGACATGAACGCTCCAATAGCCGTGCACAGCAAGCACAGGCAAAACTTTGGAATTAAATTATTATCATTGATAACTGTTGCTCTCAGTGGTCTGAATCATTTATTGCTAGTTGTACAATTTCAAAGAGCCACAATTTGCATTTTGGATAGAACAATATAGCAATCAACCTCAACTAGCAAATAAGTGACATTTGGAAATCAATGAAACTCACAGGCAAAATGTAGAATTAATGGATGTGTGCATATGAACTTTAAAAGACTGAAAAAAATATGTTTATTTCATTATTGAGATAGACTGTGCAAACAAAGTGTTGCTATTTAGACATTTTATGAAAAATCAGTAATTGTACTCTTATCTGCTCATTGACAGACATTATTCTTTCTTAAGTGTTGATGTTTCTTTAATGTAAAATATGATAACATGAGACACATAAAATGAAATTAAATCAAAAAATAAGGGCCATATTAATAAATACAAATCTTGTAATAGAACATGAAACTCTATCATCAATCCATCTAAACATGAATTAAGGACTGACACTGACAGCAAAAATTGCCAGTTATATAATCTGCAGCATTGCACACATCTCAAAGTAACATGAGAGAAAACTGGGGGAAAGTATACCGTATATGTGTATTATCAAACAAGCTTAGGACAGCATTACAAGCAGTAGTCGATGATCTGTACTACTACTACTACTACTACTACTAATAACAATAATAATAATAATAATAATGATAAAAATAATAATAATGATAATGTCTATTTTATGTAAGAGAAAAATATTCAATAATCTACTTTACGACATAATGTGGTGATGCATTATTTGATATCAATAGAATATAACAAATCGCTCAGTATACCTTACCTTTACAATTTCACCCTCGCTGTAAGCATTTCGTGTTAATGCTACTCTGTTCGCAATAAAGCTTTCACTGTTGCATCAGTGATCAGTTCAGCTCTCAGTTCCCAGTGTTATGTCACTAAAACTGCATTGTCCTCTGTGAATAAATTAGTACAAAAATAATTTTTGTGATATACTTTGCAAAGGTCATCACATCCATAGGTTGGACCGAACTGAACTACGTTGGGTCTGTTTCATCCCGCTGACCATATGTTTGAGCATCTTGCTTCCGTGACAGTGGAGACAAAGGAGCTTCTTATGAACACCAAAAAAACCCAAATACAATATGTGTTTAATTACCTTGTCAAAATGGGCGCTGTGAGTAAGAACGCTTCGAAAAAGGAAAATGATCCACATTCAGGTTATTTCCATAAACAAATCAGAAATTCTAAAAGATACAAATGCTATTCAGTTGAGATGGTTAAAATGACTTGAGTCCTCTTTGTCTTTTTAATCTTTGTAAAACAAAGATTCATGCAATTCGGAGTGTTTGTGGTTCATTGTTTACAAGCATGACATATTGAAATTCCAGATCTGACAAAAATTAATGGAAAGATTAAAAAAAAGAGGACAAGAGGAAAATCTAACTTCTGCTGGCAGTCTATCAAAAAAGGAAGAAAAAAAAAAGAACAACCTCGGTGGTCTTCAGCGGTCATCATCTTCTTTCTTAACCATAATGGACACCATGTGATGAACCCCCTGGTTCTAAAGACAAAAGCAGTGAGATCAATGAAATAGAGGAAAGAAGAGGTAGAATATTTATGTTTCCCAAAGAACTCACATCCGGAGATAATCTTTAGTATCCTTAGATAATCTTTAGTAGCTTATATGGACCGGCTGAGCTGTAATTAATGGCAGGGAAGCGAATGGCATGGTGACCCAGGGATGTTTGTCCTATCAAAGTATTCAAAGGATAGCCTGCTCAAGACCACAAGCTGGAGCCACGCACATTATCTGCTACTGATTTAACATTAGTGCAGATTTAACATTAGTACAGTTCCCCAAGAGTCATACCAGAAGACAGAGGGAAGCTTTCTTTAAAAGATAATGTACGAAATGTATTTTTTATTTTTCATTAAACACTGTCCTCTGTCATATTCATGTTTCATAGGTAAGCATAATTAATTTCTGAGTCATCATAATCATAGAACTAAGAATTTTTATCTTTGGCGTGATTTTTTAAAATCAAACTTTAAAGACACATCAAAAGATAAAACAGTGACATCAAAGATTAAAACAATACACTCATGAATAACCACTAGTATCGCTGTTTGAATGCAACTGTGCGGCGGGTCTAATAGAATGACCGTCTTGTGGTCATGTTATCATAGTCTTTGATGTGTTTGAGAAGAGAGTACCGGAGAAAAGGGGCAGCAATGGAAAAAGGTTGTCTCTCAGAGGTCTGAAGCCTGTTTCCCTCAGGGAGGTGAGAGCCACATCCTAAATGTCATGCTAAGGCAAATAGATTGAACTTTCAGTTTGCGTGTGTTTTGTACTTGATCAACTGAGACTAATATAATAAGTGGCATCACATGCAAACAAGGGTGTGTAGTATTAAAGAAAATTAATCTGAATACAAAGGAAAAAAGTGTATATTGCAATATCAGAGATTAACTTTCACAGAGTCGAAATTTGAGGTACAACACAGAAACTAATGATAAAGTTGATATACAAACGTTGCGGAGAGCCAGTTTAGGGAATGTCTTTCCTTGCAATAAGAGCAGCGTCTTTGCTAAAGGTTGGGCAGATTCATACCTATTACCTATTGTTATTCATTATACCCTCATGATATGTCAGCAAATACACACTGGAATCACCAATTTGTATCAAATGCATGTTTTTGGACCCACACATCTGTATGGAGGACTTGTTAATTCTGCACCGACGGGCCCAACCTGGATTTGAACCAGGGATATTTTCTTATAGGGCAAGATCGGTAACCATTCCTAAAATAAGGTGAAACTCAGTAATTTAGCGTTTTCAGCTCTGCCAGAAAATGTATGTGTACATGAACCAGACATGTACTGTCAGAATATCTTCAGTGTGAATACATGTTGATCCCATGTCTGTGAGATGTGTGGGAACTCCTTCTCTGCAGCTCCCTGTCATGCTGGCTCCAGTGTCGGCTCCTGTCATTTTTCATCACG